>PVLA01004925.1:0-161030 GCA_004027455.1 Hydrochoerus hydrochaeris
AAGCAAAACAGAAGAAGGGGTAGAAACAATACAGAATCTCAGAAAAAAAAAGCAGTAAGAAATCACTAGTTGATAAATTACATACTGTCTTCTTAGATCTAGTTGTTAAAGTTACAAAATTAAAGCATACAGAGTGGACATTCAAACAGTGAGACTGCAAAGAAGTTCAATGATCCAGTAACAACTTAGCAACATGGTTTTTAATCCTACACAGTTAAACATACATGCAGCCATATCCTCTAGAGCACTTTCTTTTCTTCTTTTTACTTTTTAAGTCCATTATCTGCTTAGTTATATCCTGTTTCAGGTTGCTCAGTACCTTACTGACTTGTTTTGTTGTTGTTATATACTTTAAATCACCTTATATAATTCTGTTGCCTTATTTTTGAGTTTCTCCCCATCCATGATCCATGGATCAGCTTTGGTGGAGTTGGGAGATTTTTGGAGATATTTTGTTACTTTCTTATCTATTTTTTTTTGAAGGTAGCAAAATACAGCAGAACAAGACAGAACAGTGCTACCGCACTGCAATAAAACTACCACAGAACCTCAGAGCAGGTCACCAGGACACAAGCAATGGGCTCAATAGTACAGCCCATTTTGTTCACATTAACTGTTCTTTCAATCAAATAGAGGAAAATGGAAGGAAATATCGAACTTTTAAAAACAGAATATTGAATAAAGCAGTACCATTAATCAAAACTGAGCAAAACAGTGATAAAAATATTTGCCTTCAAAGAGATGGTAGAAGGAAATCCCCCTTACTTGCTACGCTGTATACATTCATCCTGCAAAAAGATACTCAGACCGCCAGTGCCTACTTGCTAACAGGGGGAGGGTATGGGGATGGATCAATGTCTGATTCTTAGCCCGCGCACTGGCAGGGCCCCAGCTGGTTACAGGCCAGCCAACAGGCCGCCTTATCTCCCAGAGCCCAAAGTTCCAACATGATGCAGAGCTTAGGAGTCGCTGATAGTTCTCGCCCTTCTGTGCCAGTGGTTTGCCAGGCCACCAGCTGCTCACCAGCGGGGCGAGTAGGCCACCTGTTCTCCAGCGCCCTAAGTTCCAACATGATGCAGAGTTCAGGTATCGCTGATTGATTTCAATATTTTAACACCCACAACAGCTGTATTAACAGCCTGATGTCAGTCTAAGATACATCTTTAATTATGAATTGCAGTCTAACCATTCCTTCTGCACATGATCAAGCAAATAAATATTTCTTTAACTGTAGAAAATTTAAATATTCTATTATTTTTTTCCTTCTGAATGCTTGCCCTTACAATGTCTTTCGTGTTATTCTTTAACTTTTTCCATTATCTTTCTCTTATCTTTTGGGAATTGGCTATTACACAATTCCTGCTCTCGAATTTTTTCAAGATGCTACAGCTGTAACTAATGGTTTCTTCTTTCACTATAACAATAATCACCGTATATTCCTCATGCTAGGTAACAGAAGAATACTTATAAATGGAACTTGGCAACTATGTTTAGGTAGAGTTTCTGATTTATTCACTTTACAAAAAAATCGTGAAAATCTAGATGAAGGCTCTTTCATTCACTGCTCAGTAAATGCCAAATAAAGAAATTTAGCACAAAACCACAAATGCTGAATATTCATTCTGAATACTGAAAATCTATATCCCTCAAGTGAGCTGCAAACACATATTTATGCATATGAAACAAAGAGCTATTTTTTTAGGAAGAGATACACCAGTTTGAGCAGAAAGGAGAGAAACAGAATGATGTGCTGAACTTTTTAAAGGTGAGAGCTATCTGCTAGTACTAAGCCCTATTTTTACATTTTTATGATTCAAAGCTATATTACTTTAATAATTCAAAGGAGTTTAATTTACTTTTCATAGGGGAATAAATACTATAACAACATTTTACTAGAAAGAAAGAGAATACGGTTTGTTTCCATTATAACACCAAGTCTTTTTCTTTCCCCTCAACTTTGTTCTGAACAGGTTATCCAAGGGCACAATAAAATAACTCAATATCAAACTGTATTAGTACAGTGATGTCAACTTTCAAGAAAAGTATAACTCATTATTCTTTCTTTTCAAAAGGATGTTAGTATAACTCCCACTTTGCTTTTATATTTTCACTGAATGCCATAAAAAATTCCCAACATTAGAATAAAATTTCTCATTTAACTATAAAGAAAGAATATGCAGCCACACATCCATTACAGGCTTACTTTTCCACTCACTTTCAAAATACTCACTACATCAAAATTAGAACTTATTTTTAAACTAACGTCTATAATGCACAGAATAGTTTCCTGTTCTATTCTATACACCCCCATCTGCTTCTTATTTATTTATCTCTAATACAATATAGGGAAATTTGTTTAAAAAATGCTCCATTTTTTCTTTCTTATTGAATCTTTATCTGTTTCTAATCTTGAACTTCCTAACTGTACTACAAATGCCTAAAAATATCTGTGAACATGAATTTCTTATCTCTTCTTTTCATTTTGTAGTTTTGACCTTTCCTTTCAATGTAAATCCTTCCAAACAAAGATTAGAATATAGATGCATGCACTTTCATGAATACAGCTGTTAGATGTCACCCACAGTGTTGGTTGTATCAGGTAAACGATCAGTTCTCCCTTAAGTTTGTGGTCAGTACATGCTTGAGAAATTTCTTTTCTTTATCTTTATCTCTCAGTTTTGCTTCTGATGCCTACATACACCAAACAAGGGAATAATGATCTCCTAATATAGCTGTGTGACTAGTCGTTCTATTTTGTCAATGTTTTTATTTCAGTAAATAATACTTTTACTAAAATTGCTTTAAAGATATTATCATATCTTATCTGTACTTTTCTAAAGATGGTATATATATATATTTAGTTTTAATTCCTATTTTCACCAAAAGTAAATAAAATTATGATTTCTTTGGCGTATTTTTATAGTTCAATTCTTAACAGTTCTTAACAGTTTAAGTTATTTTATATTTCTTTCTCTGTGGTGTACAGACAATAAAGTGAGAATGTTGGCAGGAGGGAATACCTTAACACTGGTTTATGTTCAGGTAGCAGATGGGAACTAAGAGACTTTAATTTCTCAATCTTTTAATCAAAAGTTTAAAACTATAGTGGCATAATTAAGGGAATTATAAGATAATATATATATTTTCTCAGCTACCATTATAATAAAAAATTAAGTAGCATTAAACTGATAGTCATATACTGATTATTATGTTAAAATTTTGACTTGCTCAATTAATCTTATTATAACCTATATCAGTTTCTAAGAACTGTCAAGAAATTTTAAGTAATTGTATAAATAGTCATCAAAATGTAAATAATGCTACATGATTGTCACATTTTTCATTTAAGAAAATAAACCTTGTTAGAAGAGAAGTAATATATATTGATGTTGGATGGCTGGAAGGAAAATAAATACAGTACTACAATACATTGGTGAGGTTCATAAATGCCTCTGCTGGGGAACAATTCAGTTCCCAAACAGGAGAGAAACCATTGTCAAAATTTTACTTCTGTTTGCACAACTCTGTATGTGGGGTCAAACTGACAGTGGTCATCTTTGTACAAACACAAACGTGGCCATTTTCTCCAACAAGGAACCTGGCCACTGAGTTTGACTAGGTTCTTTCCAATTTGGTTTGTAACCTGAATTATGAAAAATATTAAGTTCGTGAACTAAGATACCACTGTAGTGATATATCATGAAGAAGAAAATGTACTACACAGTAGGAAAGGAAAAATATTTGTTATTAAAATATACAAGTTAGGGCCTGGGATATAGCTCAGTGGCAAAGAACCTGCCTGGAAAGCGCAAGGCCATGAGTACCATTCCTGGTACCAAAAAAATAAAAATAAAATATATAAGTAGTAAATATAGATCAGCGAAGTCAGGGAAGCAATGGTGTAAATCAGCAGGATATTTAAATATAACAGACTTAGAAATCAGGGATCACTGTCCTGAGTCCTGGCTTGAAGATGTCCAATTCTTACATTGTCTCAACATGTCCCTCCTGAATGGGTCAAAAATCAAGAGGACCAGCAAAAATTTTTATTGACCTTTTCACTGACTCTAGGTCACACTGTAGATCTAAAAATCACTGGGATAGATGCCCAAATTACCCAAGTCCTCTTCCAGGGCCTGGGGAAGTCTATTCTAGATTCCATCTTCTTGAGGGACAATGCCCGCTTCTTCATACCTAGTGATGGTTTACTTTGGTCTTTGTTACAATACACAGGTGCTGTCAGAGATGATTGTAAATTACTAGACAAAAGGAGCAAGGAAGAAAGTGACAAAGGACAGAAGAAACACTTCATAACATGGTTCTTTTCTACCAGGAAACAAAATAAGAACCCTTCCCTTTGCTTCAGAGACATCCATTATGAAAATGTGATGACTATTTTGTTGTAAATCACTTTAATACATCACCTGTTACACTTTGCTGAGAGTATACTTCTATTTTAACACTAACTTTCAAGTTCTAACCCATGATTTTTTTTTTTAATGTGAAAGAGAATCACTCGGATTAGGGAGTTTTATATAGCCCTTATGTACACTAGCTAATGTTGAGTCATTGTAGGATGCCGAAAGCTATAAGACCAGTATCTGCCAGTCGGCACTGCTTCTTACAAAGAGTGATAATCTGCACTGTCTCTTTGTATGTGCTAAATTGTTTACCGCACTACTATGCTAAGTATTATAGTATTTATGAAATGACTTGTTTTTTATGATAGGCTTATTTTTGCCCATAAAATAAAATCTATATTTATTGTGCATTACCCTCAAAAGCCCTCATATTTTTTGAGTTCATCAAAGAAATTTATTAACTGATATCCCCCACTGTTCTAAGTTCTACTGCCTGATAATTGACCACAGTGGGAGTTACTTACAATGACTATCAATTCAAGAGCAATTAATGTGCAGTACAGCTTACAGAGAAACAACATGGGCTGAGAGAAAGCACTTTCAGATCAATGCTGCTTCTAAGGTCTTCCAAATTTTAGAGGAAAAAAAGAATACCTGATGAACAGAGACTGTTCGGTTTCCATCACAAAATATTTCCATTCATACTATGAATACTCCATGAAGTTGACACATAAGGAAATTCTGGTTTAGTTCTGCAAAAATTGTGTTTCTGATTATGTATAAACTTTAGAATTTATTTATGTTACAAGACAAAAATGTAATTTTTTCAATAGTGGGCAACTCTATGATGAACAAAAGCAGTTTCTCAATTCAAAGTTCTTTTTTCCCATTCAGAGAGTTCAAAATTAAAGGAGGATTCAATAACAGAAATTTCACATTGTTTCAAGTGACTAATGATTAACATAGAAATAAAAAGGCAAAGTGAAAAGTGAAGGTATTAGATTTGTCTCAATCCAGTTGAAATATATTTTACAAATTTAAGTACAATAAAGTTTGGCCTGGAAAATGGCTGCTTTTATATATTAACTTATAAAATTATTTAGGCACACATACTAGCAATATCAAAATAAAATATATGTCCTAGTGTAGAATTACTTTCATGTACATTAAATTCTGTTTACTGAAGATTTAAGGTTAGAGTTTCTTTAATCACTCTTCATTTTATTTCATTAAGCTTTATTAAACTAGATAATAGATAATATTGGACAATCAAATTTCAGGAGATTTTTTAGGAACCCAGACTGCTAAACTTTTGAAAATCAGATTATTTATCTGATGATATGCCTTGCCATCAATTAATATATATTTTTCTTCCAGAGGGTAGAAATATATTCCATCAGTACATTTTCCTCTGTCTTTTAACAATAGTTGTATCTTTGATGCTTACCTTAAAAAACACTCACTCTAGTAATCAAAAAGTGTGGGAATGTTACAGTGTCATTCACAACAGTTTATGTACTGTGCTTAAGGAAGGAGTTGGTCATCCTATTTACCTATGTTAAAAATTAAATTATGTTTGAAACATTACAAAAGACAACCTTGTTTCTAATCTACACGTCTTCGGATGTATTGAAGAAGATGTTTTCCTCTTTAATTTAAAAAATGAGCTGTTGGAAGAGTTGTGAGCCACACCTGGGTCTGTATCTACTTATTTAGTAATAAAGCAGGTTGACCTGAGAGTGCACTGGGGAAGACTCTAATGATGACAACTTCCTGTAAATTATTATTTTTAAATGAAATTTGATATAATAAAATGAATTATCTTCGCCAGGTTTTCATTTCCTTGAAGACTGAAAAAGTCTTAAATCCAGGAGGATACTCTCTGATAATATTGGACAACTTTGTACCACATAATCTAAAAATCAATGGGTCAAAGTCCTCCTTGACTGATATGAATAAATTTTAGAATACTGTGGAAGTGCAAATCTTTTAACATTTTCTGTTCTTCACATCAAGAACTTGAATATGTCCACATTTACAGAGTAACTCTCTTTCAAGTACTGATTCTGAATTAGGTCAAGTATCAGAAGAATGCTTCTATAGATTATATTAAAACTACCTTAATAAGAGAATGGCCACAGAAATCTCCTTTGAGTTATGCAAAGACAATAAAGCTGTCATAACCACTGTGTCATTTAACATTTATAGAAAATTCTAGTACTGCCATGTTGATTACAGTAAGTGGAAAAATTACAAATTAAGATAATATAAAAAGATTATTATTTGTTATCTTCTAAATTCATTGAAAACTGTAGTTACAGAATGTGGATGGCAGGATCCCTTCCTTTTCCCACTTTCTGTTTTCCATCCAACACCTTTTTGTTATACCTTGTCTTTGGGTGCTGGCAGAACTAGTGATGTGATTTTAATCAACAGAATATAGGGAAGTAGAAGTTATCTTGAAGAGGAGATTAAGGTTTCTCTCTGATCAATATAACATGGGATATGCAAGATATGCTGAAGATGTCATTGAGGTGATCAGTTGATTTACATGAATCAGAAGGTAGATTATCCTCAGCATCACTGCCTTAATCAGATGATCCACTGAGGAGACTAAGAGATACCCACATGCCTTTAAAGAAGCAAGCTGCCATGGGTTCCATAGCTGCAAGTAGTGAATTCTGCCAAAAAATAAAAAAGTGAGCACTGGCAAAACTGTGACACATGTATTGCTTTTCTTTTAAGACCATACTAAAATCTTAATATTCAGGTTTAATTGCAGTGTTGGCACTTTGCTGTAAATAAGTGGGTTTGGGGCTGCAGTTTGGGCACTTGTCTAAGTGGCTCCCCATCGCTGCTCTAGATGCAGAGGACCTCTGCTCTCTCTGAGTCTCCATTTCTTTACTTACTACACCTCCATGAAACACTTGGTACAGGAACCAACTAAACTGGCCCCAGACTGCTGATCATGGGGCTGTTACAATAAATTTACACTGATTTAAATCACTAAATTTATGATCAGGATAAAAAAAAGTCTTATGATAAAATAAAGGGAGAAATTTAGATATTAATGATAATTACATTCCAAAGAAAATTCCCAAGGAATAACAAATTAATTTCTCCATGTCACATTTGATGTCTTTGAACTTATGATTATTGTATGAATTATCAGTTAGAATACATGATTTTGAAAGCTAAGACATCATTTTATTCCTCTTTGTATCCACCAAATCTAAAAAGTATCTGATAAAGTGTGAATGTTCACTAAATTTTAAATTATTATTAAAATAAATATAATAAAATATAGTACAGATGTTTGTGCTGAGACCAAAAACCTATGTGTATTAGTCACTTTCCTCACACTGAGACAAGGTGCCCAATACCTATAATTTAGAAGACGAGAAAATTCTTGGGAGGGATATTATGGTTTTCAGAGGAATTAATGCATAACTGGATTACTCTGGGGCTTAAAATCCATGGCAAAGAGCATGGCGGAGGAAAGCTGGTCATCTGACAGTAGCCTGGAAACCAGGAGAAAAAGAGAAGCTGAGGACAGGAATATACCTTTCCTAGCTAGGCCCCCAACATTTCCTGGTCAGTCTCCTCTAGCCAGGCTCCGTATTCTTACATTTACATTCAACAATACACTCATCAATAAATTAATACACTGATGAGTACAGTCGCCCCATGATTCAATCACCCCCCCAAAGCCCCACCTTTTGGGGAAATATTTTAGATTTAAACCATAATACTGTATTAAATGACCACATAAATGCACCCTCCTGTCTCAATCTGAATATTACTTTGATCATATTTTTTCATTGAGACAAATAACTATGACCGAATATTAGCATGTCATTATCAGTGAACCTCTCTGCCTGACCTATGAGACCTTCCTTACTCAATTCAATCGAATTTACTTTCTGACTAACAAAGAGTTGAGTTCAATGGCTTGTATGTAGTCTAGCTAAGCTGGTCTCCCCTGGTTGTTAAATACCCAGAACCTTTGTATTTTTCTCACTTTCTCATACCTGAAGTTTTTTTTTTTTCTTTTCATTTATTTCACTGTCTGTACCCTTCAGAGTCAAATCTGAATGAATAAAATTTTTGCTTCACTACATTATATTGAACTACAATTTCATCTTCTTAACTACAAGTTAAAACCTTTTGAAAATAGAATAATATAGCAGGCAGCATAGAACAGAAAGGTGTTGGATCCTAGACTGTACTACTTATTAATTTTATGGATTTGAACACATAAATTAACATAAATAAGACATTCTATGCTTGAAAAAATGTATAATCTCACCTACTTTAGAGCTTATGAAAGATTCAACAATGCTCGGCACATTTCTTAACATTGTTATTGCACATAAATATACTTCCACTTATACACATGCTTTGTTCCCCGAAATAAACATAAATCAAGTATCTTAGCTCTCAGTAAAAGTTGTTGATTATCTAATTGCTAGAAATACTGAAAACATCATTTACAAGATATCAGATCCCATAGTAGTAAAAATTATCAAATATAAAATAACTCTGTGCGTCTGCGGATAGACACATGCACGTTTACACACATTAGGGGGCCATGGATGTGATCCATGACTGGACATCTTTCTCCTATTTCTGAAGTTATTTAGACTATGGCAGTTACAAAAAAACAAAGGAAATTAAGCTGAACCACCTATGCTATGTTATCATGAAGAGTAACCTGCTACACAAACACAAGAGAATTTTAAAGGATTTTATTTGGCCTAAATGGAAAAATACTTTTACTTCATTAATGTGTTTATGTAACACAACCTAGACTACTTGCTTCAGATTCAAAGATGTATTTAGGATGATATCTTCAATTATGTCACTCTTCAGAGGTAGAAAATAGTAACTAGATGAAATTTAAAAACATTTTTCCCACAGTGTTTTAAGTTTGTGTTTTCCTAAAGCCATGATTATGCATTAATAATTGACATTTGAAATGTTTACATGCCGCTACGGAAACAAACCAAAGCAAGCACCTCTAAGGAACTAACTGCTTGATCTGTTAAATGAAAACCTCTTGCTGTTTCTAATTGTTTTGGATTCATGAGAGCAGACTCCAGGGCCATAGAGAGATTCTCTGTGCAAGCAATGTTTACCTGTAATTTTGCTACTAATTTCTTTAGAAATAAAAGTAATTAATATTTAAGTGTAAGCTGAGTGTGGTGGCCACTTGCTTGTAATTCAAGCCCCTGATAGGCTGAAGCAAAACTCACTGCAAGTTCAAGGCTAGCCTGGGCAGCAGGTGAGTTCAAGGAGAGCCTGAATTACACAGCAAGACCCCATCTCACCAAAAAAAAAAAAAAAAGAAAAGAAAAAGAAAAAGAAACAAACAAAAAACCCACCATAAATCTTTAATTTAAATTTGTTTATTCTGGATTAGAAATCACTGTTTAAAAGCATAATTTTTTTAATCAACCACACCATTTCTATTAGATTTGTAAGTTGATGGTTAAAGATAGATGAATCAAAGTCAAAAGGGCAAAGCATTGTTACTGTCAAAAGGAAAGAGAAAAACATGAATTTAACAGATATTTAGCATGTCTCTGTGTACTGAGAGGTTAAATAAATAAATATCACTGCCCTAGCATTCACCAAACCCAGTTTTGGAGAGACTAAAGAAGCTGGCATAAGAAACCATAGGAATGAAAACTGAAATGAATAATTTTATCACCAGCTGGACAATTCATGTGACTGTTAATCATGATTAAGTCAGCCTGACTGGGTCAAGAAACACTTACCAAGTTAATTAAGCACACTTCTGGGTGTGTCTGTGGTGCATTTCCAGAGATGATTGACTTCCATGCCAGCGACCAGAGGGGAAGGGCCAGCCTGCTCTGGGGTAGCATCCAGTGGGTTTGCAGCCCAAGGGAATGAAAGGGAAAGAACCGAAGTCTGTGTGAGTATAAAAGCTCTGTCCTGCTCGAGCAGGTGCGCCCGTGCTGATGTCCTTGCCTGTGAACATCAGGTCCAACTTTCTGCAGACTTCTGCTGCAGTCTCATTTGGGCCCTTGGTCCCTCCTGTTCTTCAGCCTCTGTCTCCTTGGGCTGAGCAGCTACTGAATCCTTTGCTCACCTTCACACAGATGATCAATGTGGATGCTGCAGCTCTGATCCTGTAGGCCTCCCTAACCAACTCTCCTGCACACACATTTCCTACTCAGACTGTCCCTCTGGAACATCATAACCAGTGCTATTATAGCATAGTTATGATAAACAACGAAAATATATTATCATCTCATATGAAAATATATCATCACATGTGCATATATTCCATTCAGTTTGCCAATTCATATATACATACACATGTTATGTATATGTATATATATGTATATGTCAGTGCAAGAAATTGAATATTAAACATGCAACATATTACTTAGGTATAAGAAGAAATCTTGACTGGGAGATTTTTATCATACTCTGAATGGGAAAAACTCAATATTATAATATATAAATTGTTCTGCAGCGAAAATTCAAGGCAAATTTTTCAAAAATTCTAATGAAATGTTTCCACATCTTGATAAATATTTCTAAAGCTTATTGATGAATATGAATAACACTAACCAAAGACATTTTTTATTAAAAATTGATACATGGTGGTAGTAATTTTAAAAATTGAATATATTTGAATTGGAATAATTTTGGTGATAGTAAAATAGTTAAGTAGAGAACTAAGTAGAAACATATGCTATATATATATATATATATATATATATATATATATATATATAGAGAGAGAGAGAGAGAGAGAGAGAGAGAGAGAGAGAGAGAGTATATCCCAGGTATAATTCTCAATCAATAGAAAAGACTAAATTATTCAAAAATATTTTGAACCAGACAACAAAAGTCCGTAAGTCCTTCAAATGTGTTGTAGTCAGGGGTTGTACAGAGAAGAATTAGAGTCAGGATTTGGAGTTTATAATATTATTTTTATGATGGTCACCCAGAGTTAACACAAGAAAATGCAGAAAATCTATCCACAACACTAAAGACAGAATATTTAGCCAAGGGCCTGAATCCCACAGCAATGTCCCACATGAGTCCAGATGAAGACCACAGCTCATGACAGTGCCTCGCACGAATCTAACTGGAGGTCTAGAGCCCACAAGAAGGGCTCACCAGTCTATTTTATGGATCTGTGCTGGGAAGGCCCAAAGGTCAGCAGTGGAAACTAGGAAGTCTATGCCAGCAGGGCGAAGGAGCTGTGTTGATAGGTTGAGGTTTCTATGCTGGAGCCAAGAAGTCACACTCACAATAAAGACCAGGGCTGTCCTGAAAAGCACCATAGCCATCCTCAGCGACACGGAGGCCCTGAGTTCCTCCAATGACAAGCATAGTCGAGTACATGACAGAAAGCCAGCATGTTCATTCTGGAGACCAAGTGGCACACATCTTCCCCTCCAAAGCCAGAGTGTGATGTGATGACAGGAAAAAGACATGTCTCTCTCTTTTGCCAGTTTCCACTTTGCTGTTTGCAGCCACCATGAACTACGGCCCCGCCATGCCACCTGCCTTGGAACCAACTGAGTATGGACTGAAACCTCCAAAACCTGTAAGAAATACACCTTTCCTTTCCCAACTTTGGGCACAGGTATTTTGTCTCAGCACTGAGCAACAGAGTAACTAAAACAAAGTGAAAAAAAAATAAATAACAAGATCTTTAAAAGCCTGTATAATGAATTGTAAATAGTCCATTAATGTTATGATATTATCATTAAATGAAAAAACCAAAAATTTAAAATTTGAAAAGAACTCATACATTAAATAATAATTATGATATATTCAAGCTGAAATTGTTAAAGAATAATTTATGATTTGAAAAAACGCTATAATATAGCATTTCAAAGGAAAATATTACAAAGTTATTTAAATACAACTATCTCACCATTTATTAAATATATATATATATATATTCAAATATTGGCAATAGTAGTATAGTTACCAACCTTAGTAACTTAAACATTCTCACTTTTTCACTTCTTTTATTATTTTTATGCTGAATGTATTTGCTATAATAATCCTACAAATTATAAAACAATTTAAGTTTTCAATAATATCTTGTCATTACCCAGACACAAAACCTAGAACCCTAGGTAAGCATTTTGAAATTTAATCAATTTTTTGTAGTGATATTATTTTAATATTAAAGTATTTTTGGTTTCCACTTCTAACTTTATAATTGTATAACCCACTGCTAGAAATAAGACACAAGTTTTAATATTAAGGATTTGACTAATTATGTTCCCAAACTGTTTATTATAAACTACATCAATGGTGTATTAGCCTCTAACATGACATTCTTATCTCCTATCCTCTGTCATCTAACCAGATAGCTGGCTCAGTCTCTCACACAATGAGGGCCGGGCTTTAGTACACCTCTGCATGTCTCCCTAGCAAGACCCATGGCAGTGTCATTGCCTGCATTCAGCCCTGTACTACAGGAAGCCATGGCCCTCTCCATTGTGCTATAAGGCATGAGTCCTGGATTCCTCAAAGGCATCTTGGATGACAGAAGGGAAAGTGGATGCAACAACTGTTTTCTCTTCAAATATTACATTTTTCATTTTTATTATAATTATTAAAGATATTAATTGTGCAAATTAATGGACCTCATTGTGACAGCTCCATCCACAAACATATTGTGCTGGTCCCATACATTCCATATCTTGCCTACTGTGAGTAGTACTTACAATACAGATGGTTATACAAGTATCTATTTTATATGCTACCTCATTTTCTTCTGATAAACACCCTAGAGTGGTGTAGTTGGATCATACATAGTTCTTTTATTTCTTAAAGAATCAGCATTCTATTTTCACAGTATCTGTACTAATTTATAATCTGACTAGCAGTATAGAAGGGTTTGTTTTTCTCACTTTTTTCTTTCTATTTGTATTCTTGGCACTAGCCATTTTCACAGAGGTAAGATGGAATATCATTGCATAAAATGTTTGACATAGATTTCTCTGATAGGTAAAGTTATTGAGCATTTTTCATCTATTTATTAGTCATTTGTACTTCTTTTGAGAAGTATCTATTCAGATTATTCCCATTTTTTTAAACTGGATCACTTGTGACCATTTAATTGTGATGTGTAAATTTGACTAGATTAAGAAATGCACAGTAGATGAGCAAAGCACCTCTGGTTGTGTCTGTGAGTGGCTTCTAAGATGACTGGAAGGTAGCCCAGCACACTGAGAAGGGAAGACCCACCTTGATTTGGGATGGCACATAGACTTGTAGCCTGCATGGAATTAAAGAGAAAGCTGAACAAAGTCAGCTGTCACTTACTTGAGTTGGGGCATCTTTTGCTACTATTATTTCCTGTGGATATGAGACTACAGGTTTTATAACTATTCAGTGCAGACAGCCTTCTTGCTGATGAATTCATGAATGCCATAGAATCACTTTAAGTGGGATAGGAAAGCTTGAGAACAAGAGAAATACAGAAAATTAAGATCAACAGCAACATGAAAATAAATAAGGTTAGTTCTATATGCAATGAGGAAAGTGACATAATTATATTCTAAAGTCTCAATCATTGACTAGATCACGAAGAAACTTGGTATACATTTTAAACAACTTGTTAATGAAACTAGAAATAAAATATATTTAAGGATAAAACTGTCATGGATAGACAGTACCTTAAAAATATATTGTACTTAAAATATAGATAATGAATTGGATAATGATGGGATTTACATGTTATTATTTAATTTAATCTAAAAATTTCCACATAAATCTTGTTTTAAAATTATTTCAATAAAGATCTCTCCAAAAAATGAATGTGATTGATTTATGAGGGGAAACTGAAAACATTCCCTCCTGGTACCTTTTACACACCCATTTCTTCAAATTTTCTATGCTTTTTCTTACTTATCCTTAAAGATTGAACTCAATTTTTCCCAAATTTCCAAAGTTCTTTCTTCTTGTACCACAGCAGTTGTTACCCATTATTGAGGAGATAAATTCAAGTATCGCCCTGCTCTCCAGAGGTAAAACTCCACAAAACAAAACAAAAACTGTATTTACTGATCTTTGAATATCCACATTCACAATGTTCCACACATAGAACTTAATAAGAGATCATTTGAACTTCTGATTGAATTTGCAGAGTATGTGAGTTTTATGGGTTATCTAATTGTATATGCAAATCCCTGTCTCCCCATTACTGAGAACAAGGGAAAAGATCCATATGTTCTCTTTAAAGATGCTAAAGTCTTCCCTATTATATTTTAATGTGTGTATGTCCCCAGTGTTCCTTTACTGAAGAAAGACAAAAGCAGCATGTGAGCAAATTAATGATTTCTTTAAACAAACACACATCTGAGCTGACACATCATTAGCACTGTGTTAAAGATTTTGATCCAAAACGTGTTCCCAAGTAAAGTGCTGTGTGTCTGTGTGTGTCTGTATTAGACATTATTACTTCTTTGAAGCCTTCTGTCTAACATAAAAAAGCAGCTTAGAAAGTTTCTTTCAAGGTAAAGACAACACATAAACAGTGACAAAAAATTCCTGATTTTTAACCTTTTAATCTTCCTCTGTATAAGACCAACGTAACTTTAGTAGAAGTAGTTTCAAAACTTCAAACATCATTCTTTGTTGGCCACTTCATGTGTATGAATATAGATGCTAAATCATTATCTTTTACTCTCATATATTTTATTTGACTCAGAGTATTTGCTTACTACAAAGAAAACAATACTGACTTTTTTGGTAAGTGTATGTCAGATTATTACTTACTCTTAAAAAGTACAAGACAGGTGCTGCTTCAAGTCAAGGGTCCTATGTCAAAGATATGATTTTCCTACCTTCTACTTGCAATCAAAAAAATTAAAACAGTGGTTTTTATACATTGAACATCAGGCACAAAATGAGAGTGATCCTGGAGAAACAAGTCATAGACAAGCAGCCTTACAGTTTCACAGTTTCCCATCTTAAGAGAGTTCCCAGGCTGAGACATAGAACAGCAAGAACCCATGTGAAATCAAAAGACATCTTGAGTTGTATGTCCAGGAAGGTCACTTCAGAGGAGGACAGAAAGAACAGCATAGCAGAAGAAATTCTCCAAAGATCTACAGTGTGTCTCCTTTGTGAGTCCTACAGAATACTGACAAAAGCATTGATTGAATAAATTAACCAAGGTCAAGAAAAGATCTGCACAAAGGAGTGAGGAAACCAACGTCATGCTTCTACAGGATCAGTGAGATTGCAAAACATCCTAATTGGTAGGGCTTTGGATAGGGCCTTCACTCACTATTAGGACAAGATGACTTTGGTCTAAATGGTACCCTAGTCCCATCTAATGAATTTCTATTTTTTACAAGTAATTTAATCAGATTGCAGAATAATCAGATAATCAGAATTTTTGTATATATATATACAAAAATATCTGAGCATCAATGCAAAGTTCAAAATGTATGGTCATCTATAAAAATGAATGGGTCAGCAAAGAAATGCACAGAAAACATGAACCATGATATGGATCAAGAATTTATTTATTAAAAAAAAGCCTAGACTCACATAGTTCTTAGAATTAATGGGAAAGGACACTTAAACAATTATTAAAATGTATTCCATATATGCAAATGTTGGTGGAAACGAACAAGTTGACAGGTAGGTTTTAGAAAAATGATGTAAATAGGACTTCTGAAGATAAAAAAAAATACACCAAATGGGACAGACTTCAATATATATATCACAGCTGACATGAACATGAGGATATAAGAATGAAGGTAAGCACAATGGTATCCTAACAAGTTTTAAATGATACAATACTGTGGTTGGAGATGGCTTAAGTGTCCTCCAAGTCTGTGTCAGAAGCTTGGTCTTCAGGATGGAGACACTGGAAGGTGATGGGAGATTTAATAGGGGTCTAGTGAAAGTCCTTAGGTCTTTCTGGACAGATTGCCCACACATGGGTGGAGACTAGTTCTCTGGTGACTTCTTGGTGGTGACTTCTTGGCATTTTTTTTAAAGAATAGATTATTATTAAAAGAGTAAGCCTGACCCCTCTCCTCATCTCTGCATTCCTGGAGGAAATGTGGTCTCTTATTACAATAGGTGTCTCTGCCAGGATTGCAATCCACCAGCAAGCGACACAGTCAACAAGACATTGCCAGAACTGAGCAGATGCGGTGTCATTGGGAAAACTCGAGATATACAAACATGTATACAAAGAAAAGAGAGAGAAGATGGATAGAAAAACCATACTAGTTGAAATATTTTAATAATGTATCATTCTTTCTTACAAAAATAGTTTCATTTAATCCTTTGCATTTTGGCATGGATTTAAAAGTAGTTTGTCAGCTTCCACAGAAAAACAAAAAGGTTTCCTAAGATTTTGCTAGTGTTGTTTTTAGTTATTTATTGATAATATTTGAGAAGAATCTTTAATCTATTCTGTTTTTCTAATCAATGAAAATAGTACACTTTTTTTAAACTGGATCTTCAAAAATGTTTTTGTTCAGTGTGTAGGTCATACATAGACTGGGTCAGGCTGAGGTCTGTGCAAATTAAATAATTAAAAGGTGCTTTAATTAGAAAGGTTGTTTTCAGATTTCCAACTGTTTGTTGTTAGTAGATGTAACTATATTTGATTTTTTTATACTGATCTTATACCTCCTAACCCTCCTAAACATACTTGCTAGTTACTAAATTGTTTCATAGATTCTATTGCATTTTCACAATATCTAATATTATTCTTAGAATAAGGTTAGTTTGATTTTTGTCCTTTTCCATCTATATGTCTATTGTGTTTGTTTTATTGTTTTGTTATTCTTGTTATAATCATTAATACTCTTCTAAACAGAAGAATCCAGAAAAGATATTCTTGCATTGCTCCTAAACAGAGAAGAGTTTATTCTTTCACCACTAAATTTCATGTGAGGTCTAAATTTTTACAGTTGTCTATTATTAGTTAAATTGTACTCTTCTGAAATACAATGTTCAAGTTCTGATCCATCCATAAATGTGACATTATTTGAAAATAAGATGAGCCAGGGGATACAGTTCAGTGGCACAATGACTGCCTGGCAAGCACAAGAACCCAAATTTGATTCCCAGTACTGAAAAAAGAAAGAAGAGGAGAGAGAGAGAGAGAAAGAGAGAGAGAGAGAGAGAGAGAGAGAGAGAGAGAGAGAGAGAGAGAAAGGAAAGATGTTTGCAGGTGCTCAAGTTGAAATGAAGTCATAATAGTGATCCTAAATTCAATGCAATTGTGACTTTACACAAAGTGGAAAGTTGGACACAGAAAAAATGCACATAGAAAAAGATTCAGGGATTAAAAACTTTTATACGCCAAGGAATGTCCAAGACTGTTGCTAAAAATGAGACGAAAACCATTGCATAAATTGTCCCTGATGGCCCTGCAAAGGAAACAACCCTGTTGAGATGTTGAATATTGAAATTCTAGCACCTAGAATTGCAAAAGAGTAAGCTCTTGTGATTTAAGATACCCATTCAGTGGTTGCCTATTACAGAGGCTTTAGGGAACTAGTGGTCTTTTTCAGGTTGAAGTTCTATTTCTTCGCATTACTGAGAGTCTTAGAAAGACTGGATGTCAAATTTTTGCAACAATTTATCCTTGTATTAAATCTAGCTGTGGTTTCCTTTATATTTTGGTACTCTCTTTAATTGCATTAAATGATGTTTAAATGTTAGCATTGTGTTTCTGAAATAAATGCCACTCTGCAGTGATACATTTTCCTTTTTTAGATTTAGAAATAAATTTACTAAAGTTATGTTTATTAAGTTGTTTGCATATTTCCTCATTAGCTCAATGGTATTACAAAAAGCAGAGAAGAAAAGTTGTTAAAGCAAAAGTATATTTTAATAGCTGAAATGTTATTATTGCCTAAACACAAAAGAGATTATAACTTTACAAACAAAACTGGAAATTTTGTAGCTTTGACATTGCCTCTGACTCCAGGGAAAGCATTTGACAAATTCTTATAGAACAGTTATAAGTTACTCCAGCAAAGGTGTTTAGTCTTCTATTTATTATTTCTCACTTTAATAATTTAGCCAGATCTATTTAGTTTCATCTACAGATGGTTTCAACTTTCTGAGAAGTTTAGACTTTGTGTTCATAAGAAAGGCGATATCAAAATACTGGAGAAAAATATAGAAAGGTAGTCCTGTTGATACAGATATGCATGAGAGCGTATCTGGGTCTACGGAAAATTCCAGGATGTGTTAGTTCATAATGTGACTTTATGAAAGAAGTTCACTCAACATTCACTTTTCTAAGAATTAATTGAAAAGAACTGAATTAACTAACAATTGAAAAATAGTTGTGATCATTTGTCTTACTGCATTGTTAATATTATTTTTAATGTTTCTGTTTTGTACAGGCATCACAGAAAAAGCCTGCTGTTTTAGAAATCTATTTTCCATCTTTGCTTTAAGAAATAATGCTTTTATCAACTGAAAAATATATTTTTTTACTTTTTTAAAATTTTATTTTATTTAAAGAGAAAAAAAGCAAAACAGAAAAAAAGGGAATAAACTACAGAATTTCAAAGAAAAAAAATAAACAGTAAGAAATCACTAGTTGATAAATTACATATTGTCTTCTAGATATAATTGTTAAAGTTACAAAATTAAAGCATACAAGGTGGACATTTAAACAGTGAGGCTGCAAACAGTTCTGTTCAATGATCCAATAAAAACTTAGCAACATGATTATCAGCCCTACATACTTAAACATACATGCAGTTATGTCCTTTAGAGCACTTTCTTTTCCTCCTTTTGTTTTTCAAGTCCATTATCTGTTTAGTTATATTGTGTTTCAGCTTGCTCAGTACCTTACTGATCTGTTTTGTTGTTACTTACTTTTTATTTTTTGTTTATTTATTTATTTTAATTTTTTATTATTTTGAAGGTAGTAAAATACAACAGGACAAGACAGAACAAAGCCAACAGAGACAGTGCAGTGAAATTGGTACAGAAACCCTCAACAGGTTATTGGTATAACAGTAATAGGTACCATAGTATATCCCATTATCTTCACAACAGTTGTTCTTTCAGTCAGGTATAGCCAAATCCAAGGAAATACAGGACATTCTAGAACTTATCAAAACAGAACATTGAATAGAGCAATACCATTAATCAGAACAAAGCAAAACAGTGATAACAATATTGGCCTTCAAAGAGATGGTAGAAGGAATTCCCCCCTATTTATTACATTGCATATGGTCAACTTCTCAAGAGATGTCTAGATCTCTGACTCTCACTAGCTAATGGTGGGAAGGGGGGTCGATTCTCAGCCTTCACTCTGGTAGGCTCATGGAGCCGCTGAGTGATTCTTCTCCTGCCTCATGCCAGGAGTGCTTAAGGGGAGGGCAGGCAAATTGCCTTTCTGTGTTGTGCCTTGAGTCCCTCCATGGTCAGAGCTCTGGAACGGCTGGTTCTTCTCCTAGCTCAGGCCAGGGGCCTCTACTGAGAGGGAGGGCAAATTGCCTTTGTGTACTGCGCCTTGAGTCCCTCCATGGTTGGAGCTCTGGAGCTGCTGGTTCTCCAGTATTTTCTAGTAATACTCAGTTTTTCATAATCCCCAAGACTTCAGAAACAAAACAAACAAGCAAAAAACTGTGTGATGTCACTGTATAGTACATTTAGCTGATACTTGTTTTTTACTCTCACTTTTCCATCATGGAATGTGTTTGAATATTTAACTAGATAGATGGTCTGCATCATTTGTTCAGTCATTCCACAGTGTATCAGCAAGCATAACATTCCTTCATACCCCTTAAACATACACAGCTATAGTTGGTCTATGTGACATGAATGTTTTATGTTTTTTGTTTCTTGGGGGATTGAGAATGTCTTGCTATGATCCCAGGCTGGCCTTTAGCTTGTGATCTTCCTGCCTCAGTCTCATAAGTGCTGGGATTATGAACACTTGCTGTTATAGCCTACTGATAAAATGATTTTGAAAAAGAAGCAAATAATTTGCTGAGGATCCTTTATAAATATTTTCTTCCTAAATTCTTCTGTGCAGGGTGGTTTCATATTTTAATTGCAATGAAATTTCTGCAACATAAGTTTAATTTTTTAAAAACCTATGATCAATGGACTTCAGGGTATTCACATTGTTTTTGCAATCACTACTCTTGTAGTTCAAAAATATTTTATTATCCCCAAAGAGAAGCCTGTATGCTTTTATCAGTCTTGCCTTCTTTCTTTTTTCACAGTCTTCGGTAATCAATAATGTGTTTTCTGATCTATGAATTCAAATATTCTAGATATTTTATATAAATGTAGCAATATAATATGTGAACTTTTGTGTTATGATTCCTTTCACTTAGCATGATTTTGAAATTATGCCACATTATAGCATTATCAGTACTTTATTCATTATGATTAGTGAATAAAATTTCATTACATGAATAGAAATTTTCTCATTCATTCATTCATTCATTACAAAACTTTTGGGTTTTTCTACCTTTTGGCTACTGTGAGTAGTACACTATGAGACACTGGGTTTTTTATAGTACTTTTGCTTGCATAATAAAATGTGATAAAAAGCAAAAAAGAAATTCAACATAGTACAAGGTCAATAAAATTAAATTCCATTCCCCTTATGAAGATGCTGAATAACCTATATGAAACTGGAAGATTCAGGAAGAAAGTAAAAATTTATATTTCTTAATAATTGAATAAAAAAGGCCACAGAGGAATATTACATATGGTTGTGCTAAAAGGACACTGCACCTGTGAAACATCTAGTTCCATCTCAAGCTGTTAACACCGAAGGTAAAACTGTAACTTGTGAAAAGGGTTTCAAAGCAAAGAGAAGAATACAGCTGTCAGTGCCATCTTGAACACGTTTGAATGCATGGTTGAATAAATGAATGGATGGAGATGCAGCCAGTCCTGCTATGTGACCACAGAGATCAGATTCGCCTAGATGAATTATACATGCTATCTTGAATTTGGTAATAAATTGTGAATCTGAAAATGGACCAGAGATCCTTTAATAAAATTTCATCGAAACAAAAGCACAAAAAGTAAAAAGATATTCACACTTCTACTCAAATTTGAAATAGATTAATGAGGCTTCTCAAGTAACTATATTTCTAAAACATTTTATTTAGTGCTTGATGCACATAATATGTATTAAAATGCTTGGCATCAGTGTCTAACTCATTAAGTCTTAAGCTTACATCATTGTAATTGGTGTCCTGTGGTATGCTAAAATGTTAAAATATACAATTATATTGAGGACAGTTAAAGAATTAGCTATAGCATTAATTTTTCCTCACTTATGTTAACAAATAATTCAATAACTAATGATAGTGTATGGATTACTTAAAATGAGATACACCATGCAATGCTACTATATTTGGTTATTAAATAATAAGAAATATTTATGGCTACATACCATACAGAATGAAACAAAAAAGTTTTAAATAAGCATAAGTGAAATATAGCATGGTTTTGTTTTCTTCTTTTGTATATCTGTGTGCAATTCTTGCAAAGCAAAATGTCTAGAAGAATACATGTGAAAATACAAGTTGTGTTTATTTTGGGGACTGACTTTGGAGTGTGCTCCGTTTTTCTCCTTTTTATGATTCTATTTTGCACTAAAAACTCATAGGCATCGCCTGTATTTGATTCAAATAGAACTTGTTTTTATTTTTAATTATTTTTCCCAAGTGCTGTAGTGAAGGACAGACTGGACTGATCGCCTATATAGATACTCAGCTAGACTCATCTGCTGTGTTTTTCATAGGCTGCCTTCATAATGCTGGAAGTTTCCAATTATTTTTAGCATTATGCGATCTGTCTTCCAATAACTCCCATCAAAAGGTTTCTGCTTTAAATGAAATGCACTCGATTTATCTTGGAAAAAATTCAAGTTGCTATTACTTTTTAACAGGTTTCTTTCCCCCTTTTTGCTGAGAATTCACTTGAGGGGTTTCATTGTACTGCACTTCTATATTTTGTCAAACAGGGAACAAAAGGATTTATTCTTTTAAACATTCTTTGCTTTTAGTAGGCATTCTTTTGAGAGCAGACTACCGAACTGAGATTTTTCTCCAATCAAGTTCCACAGTAGGAGAATGAAAAAAGAAAGAACAAAAGATTAGGGGAAAAAATGAAAAGCTATTATCTTGAAAAAGAGGTTCCTGGGTGAAGCATTATTGTTTTAATGTCCTTCACATATAAGGAAGCTACTTGAAAACTCCAAAGTCAAATTTTTCTTTAGTTTTAGAAATTTTCACATATTCTTCAGTGGAAAAAAAAATGACAAAAGACTTCCTTTGCAAATACTAAGTCAATAAAGCACTCTCCAGTTCTGATAAGTATCACCTAGCTTCAAAATTTCAGCTCTGTCACTGGCAGGTTGTGCCACCAGGGGAAGTTTAAAAAAATGCCACTGGACCTAAGACTCTTCACATGCCAAACACAAATAGATGATCAGGGTAGTCATGTTAAAGGTCTGTCCTAAGGGTTAAAACTTCTAAGTATTATGAGATAATACTTCTAAGGTATCAGAATACTCCCAGATATGTTATTTACACTCAAATGCTGATTATTGCTTATTAAAATGCTATTCTCATTATTGTATAAGGACACTACTCCAAATGTTATTGGTATTATAGGTAGATTAAAGGTTTTAGCTAATACAATTTTTAAAATATAGCCCAAATTTAAAATTGCTTAGTGTTAGAAGATAGAATCTGTAGCAAACTATTTATTGATCTGAGTCAGTTTTTTTCTCTCTCTTCCATTTCCCCAGACTGCATCTTTCTTCTATCATCATAGTTAATATTCATGAATGGTTTACTAGGACAGGCAAAGTGGAACCTAGGGATTGAACAATAAATCTTCATTATATGGAAATGGACCTCCTAACGTTCAACATTTACATAAATAATGTATGCATAGGATCAGATACTAAAAGACATCCAAGAAACCTATTTACCATGAATAATTTACAAATAACAATTCAAATATTTATACATATTTTACTTAGAGAAGAGCTCAATTAAGAAAATAAATATTATACAGTTTTTATGCAGTTTATTTCCAGCTACAAAAGTTCATACACATTTTCAGTCATTTCAGGTGTCTCTATCTGATATATGTGTGTATATTCATATGTGAAAATTATACTGATATATCACACAGCTATACAAGATGCTATTTAACACATAAGTTACATAATATTTTAGTCTTAAAATACATTTTCAATTTTAATATACAAATTTCATTTTCAATTTTTATTGTCAGTGAAATGACTTCTGTTACTTACCTCATTATTATATATTTGTGTCAGAAATTGTTCTGTGTATAACTCTATTCTATGTACCCTGGAGTTCCTTGATTTTGACACATTCCCTAAAGCTTCATAGAAGTTCAATAAAAAAAATACTGTTTTGATTCAATTAATTAAGTTTTATTTTTATACTAAGGGAACAATCTAAATATCTAAATAAAAAGTAGAATCTCTAAGCCTGTGTGTATATGTGTGGTCTATCTCTATAATTTTGATATATATACATATATATATATGTATATATACGTGCCTATATCAGATATTGATATCCCAAATGGCTTAAACTGTGCATGTATACTTAAGATTTTGATATTCCTTTCATTTGTTCCACTGAACATGCAAATTTTTGTCAAATTTACATAAAATCCACTTCAAGTTAACTCAAATTTTAATGAATGATTGACATTTTGATGATCACAAATAAAAACCATAGATCTTACCTACACTTTCTGAAATACACTCTTCTTAAGATTTTTCTTTTTATGAATACATGTTTACAGTACATAATGATTACATCTATCACGGGGAATTGGTATAGGTACATAATGCATCTTAATTTTTTATCTCTCCCCCTCCATCTTTCCTTCATTTATTCATCCTCTTCCCTGACTCCCATTATGCTTTGTTATGCTTTTTAATTTATTTATGCAGTATTTTGAGTTTTGCATATAAGGGAAGTTGTGTGACATTTAAGATTATGTGTCTCATTTCATTCAACATGATGCTCTCTTTATTTTGCCTTTTGCAAAAGTACATTCTATTGTATTTTGTTTTGAGTATTTATTAGTTAAATGTATTAATTTAGATGTTTCTATAAATAATTTATAGTGTTATTTCATTTGCAAAATCTATACATTTACATAAAATATTTCTAGCTTCTGTATATCTTCTGATACTTGTTTCACTCATTATAATATGTGAGAGATTGAATCACATTGATACACTATTCATGGTTCAATTATTTTTTCTTCAGTGAATATTACCAGTGGTTGAATATGATGTATTTTTTTTCTTTGTTCGTTTTTGACACAAGGTCTCATTATGCAGTTCAGGCTGGCCTTAAACTCACTGTGTAGCCTAGGCTGGCCTAGAACTTGTAGTGATTCTCCTGCCTCAGCCACCATGCCTTGAAAGATTATCATGTTTTATTTTGATTAACGTTTAAACTGTTTAATTGTTTACCTCTTTTCTTGCTATAACAGATTGTTTTTCCATATATAACTACACACAGATCTTTGTATATTAGTGTTTCCTTCTACATACCTACAGGAATAGATTAATTGCCTCGCTAGACATTTTTAACTCAAAATTATTTTGAAAACATGTCTTTACAAGTATTATACTTACCAGATGTATACTACAGCTTCATTCCTCAACTTTTCTAATGTGCTTTATTTTAAGATTTTATCAATATTGCTCCACTGTGAGTGAAATGGTATCTGGAGTAAGATCTATTGGTCAATTCCTTGATTACTAGCAAAGTTAGGCATTATTTCAGAGGCCTATTGGCCACTTAGGCTTCCTTTTTATTAGATACATGCTAATAACATTACACATTTTAACAACACTTGGCAGTTTGGCTGAAGAACTATGTGACAAAGAAGTAAAATATCAAAATGTAATGGCAGCGATTAAAATGGTGTTAATGTTGCCCTGAACTTGATTAAATTTTAGAGATGTCTCACCTTGATCTCTCTTTGCTCGGAGAACTAGTTTTAAAAAATTTGTCATTGTAAATGGTTTCTCTGCCTCTCTGAAATATAAATCTTTTCCCAGGCTCTTGTCAGTGTTTTAATACGAGAATGCTTTCCTCAAAGACCTAGGAGCCATCCCTTTGAAATAGAACCACAGAGGAATATAGTGCCCAGATCAATATAATCGGGTTTTACCCCTTATATTTTCTTCTAGTAATTTTACATATTCAACTGTTATGTTTAAGCCTTTAATCTGAGTTGGTTTTGGATACAGTGTAAGATGAAGGCCTAATTTCATTGTTCTGCTTGTGAATATGCATTTATCTATATCAACATTATTTGCTGAATGGATTGTCCTTTCACTACTGTGTGTTTTTAGTGTTTCTAACCCCTGTTACCAGTTAATGACAAATGTATGGATTAATTCTGTTCCATTCTTCTACCTCTATTTTTTTATGCCAGTACTTTGTGGTCTTTATAACCATAGATTTGTAGTATTCAAG
Source organism: Hydrochoerus hydrochaeris (assembly GCA_004027455.1). Classification (NCBI taxonomy): domain Eukaryota; kingdom Metazoa; phylum Chordata; class Mammalia; order Rodentia; family Hydrochaeridae; genus Hydrochoerus; species Hydrochoerus hydrochaeris. The sequence goes on from PVLA01004925.1 coordinate 25,889, forward strand.
ATCAGGAGGTGTGATGTTTTCCATTTTGCTACTTTTTCTCAATATTCCTTTAGCTTTTGGGCTTTTTTGCAATCCTTAATAATTTGGGGATTGTTTTTCCTATTCATGTGAAACATGTCATTGGAATTTTGATTGGAATTGCACTGAGGCTAATAGATCATTTTGCATAGTATAAGCATTTTCACAATATTAACTTCGGATTTATGAACACAGAATACCTTACTATATATGTATGCCTTCTTCAATTTCTTTCACACATATTTTGTATGTCTCTCCATTGATAGAGTAAAATGAAACTGAATTTTTAAAACATGCTGAAATATATATATATATATATATATATATATGTATATATAGTTATTTGAGTCATCGATAGTTATTTTTAGAATATTGTGGGGAAAGTCTCAAGTTGCTCATGTCAAAATCACTTACGATATGGTGTTTCAGATAAAATTGACATAAGATATTGCACTGTTTCCACAAGTGCTACCACAAAAGGTGACAATAATCCTGAAAGCACCATAAATAGAAGATCTTCACTTCAATTCACATCTTCTAGCTGTGTGCCTGTGCACTATATTAGAGGTTTTGACATTATATATATATATATATATATATATATATATATTTCTTTTGAACACTATCAACTCTATATTTTTCTTATGTTTAAAGAAGGATGGTTGCTGAACACTACTTTTTAAATTCAAAGACTCATTTTTGAATTGTCTATAGTTTCTTTTTACTCCAATATCAAGATGTCTTTTCCATATCAATTCCTAGTTCATATTTCTACAGCTCATTAGATTTTCTCAATTTCTTTCTTCCCCACTACTCATTAAATCCTATTGCTTCTCTCACTCTCAATCAGCCAACATATATCTCTGGATCAAGTCTACAACTTGTTCCTTTTTTTATGACTGGGTCATAAGAAAAAATACAAAGATTTTAACTGATACATAACTACAAGTCTTCATCTTCTTCAAATCACTCCTTCACCCCTTTTGCTTCACCTCTTTTGAACAATTTACTTAGCCTTTGTTGGCTATTAAGTTACTCTCATGACTATGGTGAAGATGAAATTCTGGCTAAAAAGACAAACAAACCAGGTCTTACACTATATCTTCCAAGTCAAAATATCTTGGGAGAAACCTACCCATCTGCATTGTAGAGCTTCTCAGCAGATTTTTATGGATCCTATAACTTGAGCTTTCTATTGATGATACAGTTAAAGAAAAAAACCCTAAAACAATACATTTAAAACAGAGGTAGGTAGGGTAAAATTTGCATTACTTACTTAAATTTTCCATTATTTTAGAGATGAACAATTTTTGCAAAAATAACTCATTTAGTTATCACATCATGCATATTTACTTAGACATAAAGACAACTTTATTAAATTGTTGCCTATATCAAGCACTAAAGTATGTAGAAAATGCAGACCATTTTGAAACGTCAAATTCACTTTTCATGTTGAAATATGCTAGGTAATTGATTTCTAATTTAGAAACTTTGTGGTCAGATAATTTCTGCCAAATGCAAGCACCCTCCACTAATCCCACTCCTCCATACATTGTTCCTTTTCATGTAAAAGAAAAGGACTTAGGGTGCCTTTTCGATATTTGCAAATAGTATGGCCAAAGAGTTCTCCCTAGACAATAGTCCTTGGAATTGCTTATGCTTACCTAAATCTGAATTTGTTTTAATTTGATGATTAGTCTCAAATCATTACCTTCTACTGGTTAGCCCTCCCTTAATAAAAGCCTGTACTTTTAATTGCTTACTTTCTACCCTAGGGTAAGTACTTGAGTATTTTGATATTTCTTCTGCACATGTTTGGTGAAGGGCCACTGATTAACAGGGTTACACAGGATGTTCTGACATTCAGCAGGTAATTACCATTTGTTGAGCAACATATCATACAATGTTACATGGAAAATAGCTGAGAGCTAAACAATAATAGATGTATAATAATCAGCTGCTAGAGGCTCATTGCTTAATAGTTTGGCAGACATGCAGGTAATTTACAACCTAATGCCTTTATTTAATATCAGCTAAGATTGTTCTTCTAAAGGTGCTAGTGAAAGAGTTTTTTAAATGTGGTTTTTTGAAAGACATAATGAATAAATATGTACCTAATATTCAGTTTCATTTGGCTAAGAAAATAAGACATAAATTTTTTCCTTTCCTCCTAAATTTCTGTTCTCTGAGCTTATTAACAGAGGCAGCTGTGAAAACAAGTACGTGATAAATGATTTCAGGTTGAAGGAAAATTTGAATGAGTAAAACATAAGCAGGAAAAGTGATCGCTCAGAGACAGTCTCATTGGACTACATCCAGAAACCTGATTTAAGAATAATAGCAACAAACCTAATCATTTGCCATAATTCACTTACTCTCAGTTCCAAAAGCAATGTTTACTTCTAACATAATTTCAGATCTTTACGTAAGTAGTTATGTACTCGTATTCATCAGCTTGGCTGTACATATGTATGTCTCTATGTCAACCCACATATTCCATGTATTATCTACCTACTGCACACCCATTCATCTACACTTCTGTTCTCCACTATCACACTATGAACTCTTTACAGGAAATGTCTGAGCTAGGTGTCCTTAGACATAAAGACACTTTTATTAAATTGTTGCCTATATCAAGCACTAAAATATGTAGAAAAATGCAGACCATTTTGGAATGTCAAATTCACTTTTAACTACTTGTAACTCAGTGACTTAGCAAGACACACAGTTAAAAAATCATATATGTGTGTATATATACATATATATTTGTGTATGTATATGTGTGAATATATATGTGTGAATATATATATATATATATATATATATATATATATATATATATATAATGTGGAAGATCGCTCTCCTGGTCACAGTATTTCAATTTCCCTCTACTTAAAACCTTTACCTCCTAACTCTGCATGTGGCTTAAAATCAACTCTAAAATCCCATAGATAAAAATCTCTACTTCATACATGTTTTAAAAAGTAATGACATCTAAAGAATATGAATCTGTTTTTATTTTTAAAACATAGTTTATAGATTTATGTGAATGATGTAAAGATGTATGATTTATTGGACTATGTTATAGAATGTTATTTTTGAGTATAATATACATACATGTTTTTAATGAACATAATTTAATGTAAGAGTAGCACTAAAGCTTGGAATATCAATAAATAAATAGATAAAAAATTTTAAAAGAAATATCTGAAATAACAAAAAAACATTTAAAATTCATAGTAAGGGAAGTAAGTTTTCCCACATGGTACTAAAACAATTTATCTCACTTCAATGAGATAAATTGATAGTCATATATATATATATATATATATATATATTTATGAGATGAATTGATATCCGTTAATGATGCTGCACTTGAGTAAGACAGTATTAATCCAGAAAGTTGACATTTATCATTTAAATAGATTATATATCTTACATATATTTCAATTAGTTACAATCAAAGTTATTGCAGAAAATCCTGTCAATTTAAACAAAAATAAAATCAATATATTATACTTAATCTTAGATTTTGTCTCAATATTCAATCAACTTTTAATTCTTAAATGAATGGCTTTACCATTCACTTAAGTCTTGTCTGCAAAATAAGTTTTCTACAATTAAAAGTTTTTATAGTCAATGTTGCAAACGTGCTGTGAAGCTCAGTCTTTTTTTATTGAAACAATTGCACGTTATGTGGAAAACTGGCATTTATTCCACTGAGCTATTCTTAGTAATAATAGTTATGAAGCTTCTTTGTAAAATGAAAATAAAAATAATTACAATTTCTGTAAGGTAATTAATGATATATTGTTAAAAGTCATTTTCATATTATTAGAACTATTTTCATTATACCTGCAATAATCATTTTACAGAAGTGAGTTCTACAATATGTGACATGAATATGAAATAGTATTGATGAAATTGATCTTTTTACTATTTATTTGATAATAACTCTGATTTCCTAATATTCAGCTTTTGTTTCAGTTAAATGAAATAAAATATGATACAATTAGTAATAAAATACTACACATTCTGCTGAATATTTTCTTTTCCTTTGGTGCTTTTATGTCTACTCTATCTTACACCTTGCTGTCTGGTTTTGGTAGACTGAGCTGTGTAGAGAATATCAAAAGGATAGCATTTCCTCCTCTTGGTCTTCAGCTTGGGCCTGGGGACCACAGGAGGTCAGGATTGGATTTGGAATAAAACATACACTAAATGCTGAGCCTATGACTAGCAACTTCTTCCTTCTTTTGCTAGTCCTACAGCAATACCATCGCTTCTTAGTTTACTGCATGTTGTCTATATCTTGGTAGCTTCCTTTTAAAACAATTTATAGCTACCAGTTTGAGAGTGCCTCTTACGCCTGCTAGGACCTTGATGGATATAAAGACCATTTATCCTGTCAGAGGAGTTAAATTATTTTTGTATTTCCCTTTAAAAACAAAAAGACAATATGAAATAATATTTCAGTGATTTTTTTTTGAAATCTAGACATGGGTAGGGAAACAACATGGGCCTTGATGACTTAGGGACTTCTCTTGTTTCTGTGAAAATTATTTCACTGATTTGCACTTCTGTGTAATGCCACCACCCTCTCCATTCTTCTAATCATTGTCAGAATATGAGTAACACGTTATGTAAATCAGAGATAAATTAAGAAACCTTAGAAACTGCTCTTTTGAAAACATAAGACAAATTGAAAGCAGAATCTGAAGAGAATATGGAAAAATCCACACAAGTGCATGGGTTTCCTTCCCATTGTGAAGAGCACCAGAACTCTTGAGGCCGCTTCGGGGTTGTCTCAGTGCTTTTGTTTCAGAATTCTGCCCTTGTGCTACCAGCTACTGAGAGATTCTCTAAAATGAAAGGAAATGAAATGGAATGGAATGGAATAAAATGAAATGAAACGAAATGAAATGAAAGTGTGTGTTTACATACATATGCATATATATACACACATATATATGTATATATGATGATTCAGCTCTTATTAATGCAGGGATATTTCTGCAACATTGGTATTCCTTTGGCTTTCCATCTAATAATGGCTAATTGTTTAATGTGGCATGTAAAATAAAGCACTAAAAATCATCATTTTGGTTCCATACCTACACAAGATATGTATAGCATTCTTTCTCCTTTCTAAATAAAGATGGGGTTCATTTCATTTTAAAGATACTACATTTGTTCATTTTTTTTGCTAAAGTGACACATAAACTACTATTTTAGTCAGTTTATGTTGTTATAAAAAAACACCACAGATTGGGTAGCTTAACCAACATGTACTGCTCAGAGTTGGAGAGGCTAAAAATACACGATTTTCAGTCCACTATACTTGCGGGTTCTGGTGAGGGTTTTTTCCCACCCCACAACAGCTGCCTTACAGTTACACTCTCACATGGCCTTTCTTCTGTGTACATAAGATAACTGTTAGTATTTCTTCTTTTACAAGGACATGAGCACTGTCAATTAAGACCCATCCTCTGACATCATTTAATCCTAAATAGCTCCCTCAAATCTGTATTTCCAAATATAATCACACTGAAAGTCAGGGCTTCAGAATATAAATTTATGTGGAAATTAAAACAGAATTCTAAACTTAACATCGACCTGTTACATGTTCTAAACATGTTTATTTGCCACACAGAATAAATTAAGATTTTCTTGTACAACAGTAATGTTTGCTGCTATTCAATAATCTATCCCTGTCTCCTGATATATCAGATTACTCTATGCCTTTATAAAACTTGCTGATTATAATAAGATACATTTATTTTTTTTCTCATTCCAATATAAACCTTTTTATATTAGCTCATACTCCTAAAATTACTATATATGAATTTTAATCATATAAATAAGCAATTTTTGCATACTTGAAGTAATTAGAAAATAGCATTTTTCATGTGAAAAATCAAAATAAAACTATATACTCCTGGCTTGGGTAATAGTAAATAAGGTCCTTCAAATAAATCACTTCAAACCATGAATTTGGTTTTTACTATCACTCTCTATGCCATGAAGAATAAGTTTTATCTAATTTCTGAATTTGAGATTATTGTTAGCATGTGTCATTCTTACATCCAAAACTCTTCACATACAGGAGGAAAAACTCGATTGTTTTAATACTTATTTCTTTTAGCATAAAACTGGAAAGAACTGAACTTAATGACCACCATTTATCAAACTATTTTCCTTCTTGCCCTTCACTATAATTAGCTATTCTTTGCATAGACTGGAACGTAGGTACAATATTGTGTTTTGGGATAGCCACACATAAGCAGAGTCCATCACAATTTATCCCAACACATCCACCACTCAAAAAGTTATACTAACTAATTACAAATTGCTTCTTTTGCAAAAAAGCAAAAAATGGTCAAGTGTACTACTTTGCTTTAGATCTAAAATATCCCCCCCAAAGTCTCATGCATTTGGAACTGGAACTTGGAGATCATGAAGGCTCTAAATTCATCAATAAGTTAATCAATTGATAACATCACAATTTGATAGCATTATTGGGAGGTACCTGTAATTGAACTTAGGCCATATAGCCTCATTGAGGGAGTGAGCCATGTGGATGTGACCTTGGGGGCAATATATCATCTCTGGCATCGATTGAGTAGTTTCTTTCATGACACCCTCTCACCATAACATTTCTGCTTTAGAAGCAGCTGACCATGGACTGGAACCTCTGAAACCATGAGCCAAAAGAAAACTTTCCTTTTGTAAACTGATTCTTCTTACATATTTTTAAAGGAAGATTTTAACTTTGTTGAATTAAGAGATGCCTTGGAGCATGTACTACTGGGTGTGTCTGTGAGGATACTTCTGGAAATCATTGCCATGTAGGACAGCAACTAAAGTGACAATTTTCCCTGAATGTGAGTGGCACCATGCAGTAAGGTAGGTCTTAGTATGGAACAAAAGTGCAAGAAGAAGGACACTTTCTGTCTTAGCTTACTGAATGCAATGTGGTGAGCAGCTGATCTCCACTACACCCCTCTGCCATGAGGTTTCTGACTCATCCAAGGCCTAACAGCAAGGGAGGCCATTGACCGTGGGCTAAAAACAATTGAAAATTCTGAGCAGAATAAATATCTGTGTGTGCACATGCCTGTGTGCATGGATTTCCTACTATGTCGATGGTATAGTTGTTGGCATAATTCATTTATTTTGAAATTACCAAAAACATATTTCCTTAAAAGCTGATTTTACAAATACAATTAACCAAACCAAGTAATTAATTCAAAATTAAGGCTTATTTTTAAAATCTCCTCCTATTTTTATCAGAACATTGACTATTTCTATGACTTTATATTTTCCACACATTTATTCATCTCAGTGATGAGGTGTGGATTTGAGCTGTGTAATAGCTTCATACAACACATGCTTTTATATTTTTGTTTTCTTTCCTATTCCATATATAGCAAGTAGTTTTAAAACTTCAGAAATCTGTTTTAGAGATTCTATATTAAATTGAAAAGCAAGTCATTGCTGGTTTATGATCATTAACTCCCATACTCAGGGCCATTCACCATCTCATCCCATGTTCCTTGGAGAGTTTGAAATCACCTATCATAAAAGTCAACCAAACAAGTAGAAATCATGAAGGATTGCACATCGCACTTCTGCACTCCTACTGTCTCATACATACATTTTTCTCAGCCCATCAAACCGAAAACACAAAATCATGTTTATCACTTATCCCTCTGCTACAATATATTTCTTTTCCTGACTTTCCTATTTCTACTGATGGTACCCACCACTGTTTTTCTAAATCATTCCTACTAGGAAAGAACCTGTGCATGTAGTTTAACTCTTTCTTCTGTTTAGATTTCACATATCATTAAACACCATACTTATGGGACTGAATGCCATAAGGAGTTTGTAGCTTTATTTCATTATTTCATTTCCCCTGCCAGCTTTCTTTCAACATCTCTTGTTTTATTTTTAATGAAAAATGCTGAAAAAGAACTGAAATAACACTCAGTGGATCCTACAAACAACTTTCCTGGCAGATAGCTTTTTAAAGATATACCCTCACAATATGATCATCTTTAACATAGACCAACAACTAGAGAGTAAAGTTCTTTTAAATAGTGAATTTTAACATTTAAGAGAAACCCAAAGTTGGGAAAAAAATCATTTGTCAACTACCCAATAGAAATGAAAAGAAAACTAGGAAAGATGCAGCCCAGAACTTTCTTTGAACATTTGTCTTTTTTGAATTTCCTATCATGAAATGTTTGTTTGAGATGAAATTCTTCACAGTGTGAATCTCTGGAGGAGGCAGAGAGTGTGCTTACCATGACAGCCTCTGTGTTCTGCATGCCCACATCGGGACAAATGTCCTAGTACAGTCAATTAGGTATCACCATCTAGAAACTTGATTAATGAAGAAACGTCATGGGGAGAAAGGGAGTTGAATCCATGGAAGCCACAGTTGTGTATACATATGTCAGGCAGATAGGTCATTTGAAAGTGGCTGCTGTATAAAACCATGACATTCTTCCATGGTGGTGTTGCATCAGATTGCTTTTCTTGCATAATGTCTATGGACTTCCGTCATTTTAAAAACATAGTTCTCAAGCTTCCTTGCCAATTTAGGGAGTTATGTAAAATACTTTTGATAAATTACTACCTAAAGAGTTAAGAAGAATAATACCTATGGATTGTAATCAAGCACCATAGCAGGACTGAAAACAAGATTTCCTCAAGGAAATGTGAAAATGACAGTGGTTCAGTTCACAATAGTAATAGGCTCAATCCACAAGTTCAGTAGTTTGACTAACTGAGCTATGTTACAACAAAGGGCTTGGAATTTGGAAGAAAAAGAGAGTCATTTGTTAAATAATCACTTATACTCACCTAAAAGAAATTAGAAGAAATATTTGGCATGCTCCATGTGGCAGTAGAGATAGGGGAGTCTGACTAGTAGGACAGGCATGTGAATGTCATGAATGTGGAATGGAGTGATTCTTCCCAACAATTTGAGGCACAGCCACTTTTAATGACCATGATAATTCTGCTCTTTGTTTCTCTGCCAAAATAGCCAAAATGAAAGCCAGATTTGTATTCTTTATATTGAAAAATGATGCCTGTTGAATATATTATCTCTGCTTATCCATTGTATGAAATATGGGGTCTTAATTGGGTATCAAGACCATAAACACTTCAATGGAGATATGTATGAAAATGAATGTCAGAAGTCCCAAAATATCCCAAACTCTCAATGCTTGCTGAACTGCTCTGGAAAGACAACTAATTTTTGCCATGTTGGTGAAGTATACTAATATCAATTATTTCTTTTTAATCAGAGGACGTTAAGTGTCCTCGTGAATTATTTTATTCTGCAAATATGTCTTTGTATTCCAAAAAAAAATGAAAACATGAGGGAAAAGACAACATGAAATAATTTTAAGGTTTTGCAAATTTCCATTAGCAAATAATCTGACGATTATGAACGCAAATAGATTCCAAAGGCATATAGGATACATATTCAGGTTAAGATAAATTGGTGAGTTGGCTATGGTGGCATATGCCTGTAACCCTAGCACTCAAAGACTGAGGCAGGAAGATCATCATGAGTTCAAGGCCAGTCTAAGCTATATAGTGACATCAAGGCAATTGTGAACTACACAGTGAGACCCTGTCTCAAAAAACAAAACAAACAAACAGAAATGATGATTTGGAGTAAGGTATGCATGTAACAGTAACTTTGCATTAGATAGCCTCAGTGAGATCTAGGATTAAGTTAAATCATTGGCTTGCTGTTTGTGGATAGCTGGACTCAAGAATAATATGTTGCACACATTGTAATCAATGAGGGGAGACAGTTTTTTCTCTAAGAGCTGGTACAAGAGAAAGGGTACCCACTGTCGTGGCTTCTATTGAACATAGTACTGGAAATATAAGAAAACAAAGCTAACCAAATTGCAAAGGAAGAAATAAAATTAACTGTTTTCTGGTCATAGTGATCTTATATAGAGAATATCCACATAATCCATTAAAACTGTTAGATTTAATAAGTTACTTCTGCAAAGTTAAAGGATATAAATCCAACTCACAAAAATTCATCATGCTGGGGATTTAGCTCAGTGGCATAAGCACCTGCCTGGCAAGTGCGAGGTCATGAGTTCAATCCCTGGTACCACAAAAAAAAAAAAATCCATACATATTTATTCACAAATAATGACTTAGCCCAAAATTGAAATCAAAGAAAAAATCTTACCTAATATTCTCAAAAACTAAATATTTTTGAATAACTGAAACTGAGGAGATTAAAGATTTACACACTGACAACTATAAAATATTGTTGCAAATCGAGAAAGATACACAATGTGTTAACTTCCTGTCATTAAAAAGAAATATCCAGTAAGCATTTAAATTTAAAATTTATTTAAATAAAATAAAACTTTGTAAATAATCCCCCAAGAATGCCCTCATTTCAAACACACTTATTATATCATTTGTTTGAACTTTCTGAAGCCATATTGAAGGCTCTGTTCTATTAGTGTATGTATGAGGTATGATCAAAAATGCAGTGAATTCCATTGCTACATACCATCCAATGAAAAGGCAGGTTTATAAAGAATAGTATTGTGTGTCATCATCCATTTTCTTTACCAGATCTGGTACCATACAACTTCTAGCTCTTCTTCAAAGGCCAAATGACCATGGAAGGTGAGCATTTGTAATGGCTACAGAACATCAGAGGAGCAAAGGCACTGTAACTGAAGATACTCACAAAAGGGGATTCCAGACCTACTTCAGTAAGCAACAAGAATGGTGATATAGTTGTGTTCAAAGTGAGGGGGAGTATTGTGAGAAGGATTATGTCAATGTGTCATTTATTGCAATACAATTTTTTTTTTGTACCAGGGATCGAACTCATGACCTCACGCTTGCCAGGCAGCCACTTATGCTGCTGAGCTAAATCTCCAGCCCCTGCACTACAATTTTTAAACATAAACAGTAATGAATTTTTTAATCCACACCTCGTAAGTAAAAGAAAAAAAATTATATTCACAGATTAGAAGAATACTCCTAAAATACCCAGATGACTGTGGTAGTCAAGATTTGCAAGAAGAACAAGACACACAATTTATAGTATTGTTTATAATGGTCATTCAAGGAGTCAAATACAAATAAAGTGCAGAAAATCTGTCCACACTAAAGACCTAGAGAATCCAGCCAAGGGACTGGATCCCATGGTAATCACCTGTATGAGTCCAGCTGAAGACCTGGACAGTGCCTCCCATGAGTCCAACTGAAGGCCTGGAGCCCACAGCAATGACTTATGGATCCGCTCTGGGAAGATCCCAGTGTCAATGGGAAAGCTAGGAAGTCTATGACAGTGAGGTGAAGGATCTGCCAGCAGGTTAAGGGATCTGCACTGGAGCCAAGAAGCAACTCTCAAGGAACCAGAGCTCCCCTGCAAAGTACCACTGCCATCCTCAGAGACAACAAGACCCGAGCACATCTGACATTGAGAACAGCTGAGTTCATATCAGAAGTCCAGCATGACAACCTTCTCCTGGAGATTGAACATCACACATCTTCCCCTCCAGGAAGCAATGCTCAAAGTAAGAACCAGAGCTTCCCTAAAGTGAATCACAGCCATTCTCAAGGACAACAAGGTTCTGAGCTCCTCTGAGCATGAGAACAGCCAAGTTCCTATCAGGAAAGAAGCTCAACAAGCTCCTCCAGGACAGCCAGTGGCAACAGGATAATCAACACCACCAAAGGACAACAACCACTTCTCCAGTTCTCCTTTTTTGTTGGCAACAATCCCCAGGTAGGCCCCCACCCAGCACCATGCTGATTCAGTTCAGCTGGTGTTGAACTGACCACCAGTTTTTAATCCACCACAATGAGTAAAACAAAATATAGATTCAATGCAATCACTATCAAAAACCCAATGGCATTTTTCCCAATGGGAAAAATGGAAACCCAGTGGAAAATCATAAAAGTCACACAGAACAATGAAAGAACTCTGAGTCAAAACAATTTGGAAAGGGAAGGAGGGACAAGTTGAAGACGTCATACTTTAAAACTTACAGTTATATTACTGTCCTGTAGTAATCACAGCAATCACAGTAATATGGTCCTGACAGAAAGAGACATTTAGACAAATGTAACTCAATAAAAACCTCAGAAACAAATATATGTATATTTTCTGCCAATTTTAACAACACAAAAAATTCCAATTGGAAAAGTTACAGTTTTTTCAGTAAAAGGTGCTGGGGGCAAAAAACTGAAATTGTATTTACTAAATAATGAAACTGAATCTATATTCCATACACAAAAAATTCAAAATGCATAAAAGTCCTAAATGTGAAACATGAAACCACAAGGCCTTTAGGGGAATATTCTTGGCATAGAGCGTAATTGTTATTCGTTTTGATACCTTTTTTCTTTCTTTCTTCATGTGTATATTTATCACTGTTAACTTTCCTCTTGGTTCTACTTTCAATGTAATCCACAAATTTTTGTTTTTTGGGGGGTTTTTTGTTTGTTGTTTTTTGTTTTTGGTACCGGGGATCAAACTTATGACCTTGCGCTTGCCAGGCAGGCACTTACGCCACTAAGCTAAATCCCTGGCCTAATCCACAAGTTTTGGAATGTTACTTTTCCAATTTTTTTTTGATCCAATGTTTGTTTGTATTGTTTAAGATTTTTAAAATTTCCACTTAATTTATTTCTTTTGCTTCTCCTTATTTAATAGTGTCTTCTAAATTTCCATATGTGTGAATTTTTCAGTTTTTTTCTGTTAGTGATTTTCCAGTTTTATGAAATTACTATGAAGAAAAGATGTTTAATATAACTTTGGACATCTTAAAAATTTTTAATAGTGGTTTTGTGGTATCTCACAAGATCTCTTCTAAGAATTTTTCATGTTTACTGGAGAATAACGTGGATTTGGTCTGCTACTGCTCAATAGAATGTTTTGTGTATGCTCAGTAAGTCTACTAGGCATAAAATGTAGTTCCAATTTATGGTTTCCTCATAGAATTTCTGTCCAAATTGTCTGGCTATTGTTAAACTGCAGTACCAAAAGTCTTTTATTATTATCGCATTGCTGTTCACTTTTATTGCCCAATCAGTTAGTATTTGCTGTATATACTTAGGTATACTGAAACTGAGTACACAGGTATATGATGAGTTAATCACTTTATTATTACATAATAACCTTCTTCCTCTTATTATAATCTTAGACTTAATATCTAGTGTGTCTAATCCTGCTCTTTTTTGTTTCAACTTGTACTGAATATATTTTTCATCTCTCTACATTCATTTTATGTTTCCTTAAACCTGCAATGAGGCCTTTTGAGGTCTTAGAGTTAGATCTTATTTATTACTCTTCCTCCTGCCATACTCTTCCCTGGGTGGCCTGGGAGTGCTCCAGGGTTCCCCATCCTTTTTTTTATTCATTTGTTTGTTTTTTGTTTGTTTGTTTGCTTGTTTGCAGTTCTCAAGAATATCTGTTGAATATATTGAGTCTGAAACATACTGAGATAAAGAAGCATTGGCCAGAAGGCTCTGGACTCTGTTCCTGTCCCTGTTATAATAGCATGGCCTTTAATATGTCAGCAAACTTGCCAAGTTTCCTTGCAGTGTCAATTTTAGCATGAGCTGCTTTCAGGTTTTCTAACTTGCAGTAAGGTGAGGTGTTTGTCGACAAGATTTCAACTGCTGTGGGCAGCTTTCCTGAGCCTTCAAAGTCCAGTTCACAATGATTTCTGGGTCTCTACAGTCCCTTCCTTACTATCCATATGTGCTCAATTTGTTTCATGTGTCTTCTGTGAAAGTCTGGGGTCTTTTGCCTGTATCAAGTGATAGAGTCTGGAGCCTAACATATACCAAGATAAAGTGATAATCAGTGTACTGTAAAACTGCTTTGAGTACTACATGTCTATAGATTGGAAAATGTAATTCACTTACATTCATTTACATTTAAATGTAAAGTGAATTACATTTTACCTACTAAGTAATGCCAGGTAAATACTAATTTTTGCCATTTTATTGTATATTTTCTAGTTAGTTTGGAGATACCTTTTCCTCTCCTTTTCTCTCTCTTTCTTCCTTTATGATTTGATAATATTCTGTAATAGTTAAGTCCTTTCTATTTCTCTTCTGTTTGTTACTGTGTATTTTGGTTGTGACTATCATGAGGCTTACGCATTACATCTTTCAGTCGTTATAGTCTACTTTAAGATGATAAATTAACTGACTCCACACAAAATCTTTGCCACTCCCCATGCCCACATTTTTTGTTGTGATAGATGTCACAATTTATGACTTTTTATATATCATATCCATTCATAACTGTTGTAGCTATAAATATTTTAATCTTTTGTTTTAAAACATATCAGAGTTATAATTGATTTCTACATACTACTATACCATTAAGGTGTTCTGAATTTTTATGTACACTTTATTTAGAAGATGGCTTTACATTTTTTTTCTCTTGTTACCAATTAATATTTCATGTCAAGTTAGAGAGTTCTAATATTGATGACCTTCCTCAGGTCTTGTTTTCTTACAAAAATCATTTCTCCTTTTCTGAAGGACAGTTTATCAAGTAAAGTATTCTTAACTAGAAGGACTTTTTTTTTTCAATAGTTTGAGTATATTCTTCTATTTCAATGCATCTTGTCCTACAAGGTTTGTGCTAAGAAACTTGCTGGTAGCTCCATGGAATTGTCCTCATGTAGGATACTTAAGCTTTGTAGGCAAAATTCCTCTCTCTCTCTCTCTCTCTCTCTTCTTTTTTTCTGTTTTTTTGTTGTTGCTGCTGTTGTTTTGAAACATGGTCTCATTATGCAGTTCAGGTTGTCCTTGAACTCACTGTGTAGCCCCAACTGGCCTTCGGCTGACTGTGATCCTTCTACCTCAACCTCACCAGTGCTGGGATCATAGGAGTCGGTCACCACACCTGGCTTAACTTTTCATTAGTACACATTTGTGATATATATTGAAAATATTTGTCCTGTGGTATTGGTATGTATTCCAGCTCATCATGATATTTTTATTTCCTGTTCTCCTCCTTTTCCTCTCACCTTTCCCCTCCCCCAGTTACTTTCATCTCCACACAGGCTGCCACCCTGTTTGCCATCATCTTTCTTATTTTGATCAATTATTAATAGTTTGAGTTTCTCTTATTGAAGAAACCATGTGATATTTAACCTGTGTCTGATTTGCTTTACTTAGATGAACTTACAATGCATCCATTCCACCACCTTTCTGATCTTGCCTTTCTCTCATTAAAATTAAAAATGTTGCTATGAGCCAAATAGCATACCTTAAAACGTTTTTTGATATTACAATCTCTAGTACAACTGTATATGAATATTGTCTATCTAGAAAGGTGAGTGAAGTTAAATGAAGTCCCAAAAGCAGGGCTCTAAAATTGTAAGAATTTGTCTTGATAAGACAAGAAGGATGCATTGAACATAGCTATTTATACTCACACAAAAGAAAGACCACGTGAGAACACAACAAAAATGCAGTTGTTCCTATGCCAGGAAGACAGGCCTCACAAGAAATTGAGCCCAAATTCCAGCCCTCACATCTCTAAGATAACACATCTGCTTTGTTTAGATCACTCACTCTGAGTCATTTTGTTTGGCATCGGTAGCAGCGTCATGCATGGATCATACAAGAGGGAATCATTATTGAGTATGTATTATTTTTTGAGTAATGTAATATTTGCACAATTATGTAGGACATAGAATAATGTTGGTGATTTGATATTTCAAAATATTAAAGGTAAATATTGTAAACTTAGCAAGATTTCAGAGTTGACGATTGAATTTATAATGTATGAATACCTATGTTTAGCAGGTATCTAATTGTAATAAACACAACAGAATTAGAGAAATAAAAACAGATGAAAATTAGAGTTTGACACTTTAGGTTGAGGAAATCATCAAACAAAAATTCAAATTAACATATAACTTATTATTAATTTTAATGAAAATTTTGTATGTTAACATTCAGCATTTTACAAAAATGATTTAGAAAAGATTGTATTTCCAGGAACTAATCATTTGCAATTAATAATCTCTAGCTTATCAATCTAGTATTTATGACTCAGTTAGAAATAAATACAAGACAGAATTTTGAACCCATTAATTAACAACAGTTGATTCAGAAAAAATAATTCTCCATTGTAAAATTATGATAGAAATTTCAAAAGTTATTACAACATGATGTCTAACCTGCTGATTTTAACACACAGGATTCATTTTTTACTACTGAGCTGAAAAATTGATGTTGATAGACAAAAAGAAACTGATCACATTTCAGTGATACAATGAAATGGCAATTATAAAAAATGGATTTAAAGTTACCAAAGAGAACATCTTTCACAGGCATATGAAAAGAACTGGTGGACAATGCTCAGTTAATTAAGATACCAGGACAGGTCTTTTAGTCTTGTATTCTATTAACTCAATATTAATCATAAAGGAGAAAAAGACGTGAAATTAAAGTTTACATTTACTACAATTTTATTGCCTTTCTCAAATGGGCATTAATTTTTTCATACTAATTTTTGATATATTTAATATGTTGCATCAGCCTCCAAACATAAAATATCATAAGAAAAGACAGATAGTTTAGGATTAATGGCATTTGCCAAAAATTAAGTAGTTCACATTTTTAGTGGTATAAATATCATAGACATAGTGAAAAGAACTTCAAAGATAAACATATAAATACTTTTTTTATCAAATGGTGAATCACATTGTTAAAAATTACATTTAGGGGCAACGTAAAGAAATGATTGATTAAGAAAGCTAACAGTCCTGAAGTCTGATATTCATGCCTTTACTATCATTACTATCCATCTTCCATTTGTATCATCAAATTCTAGAGTACCCAATATTCCCATCTCATTTTCTAACATGTCATTAAAATTGTAGACATAGTCCAGAAAATACTTAAATTTTGTTACAGTTTTGTATATTAGTTTGTTTATACTTGTTGACATTTCCAATATTTTAGTAAGTAAAGGAAAATCCTGAAGAAAAAACACAAAAACTTGTTTGGGAGACTAATTTCTAGTGACTTTCACAAAAGGAGTACATGATGGAACACACACACACACACACATACACACACACATATACACACACACACAAACGCGCGTGCCAGGTAAAAGGGAACAGATACATATCACTAAATTCTTTAAAAATGTATGTCTAATTTGATCATATTCTTTTAATTCTAAAAAATAAGTCTTAGCCTATTGGAATAGAAATGGGGAAGAGAATCATAGTACTTCCTTTTTCTCAGGAGGAGGTGAGATGGTAGTAAAATCTCACGCAGTTTTCAGTGCTTTATTTAGAACAAGAATGCATTGGAGAAACTTGAAAATCATATTACAGTTACTTAGAAAAAACTTTTAGAGAATGACATGAGATTGAATAGCATGTGGTATTTTATCAGACTTCAGGGAAGAACAAAATATCCCTAGGGTATTATGAATTGGGGAGCTACTTTTGCTTTTCAACATGAAATTTTAAAACAAAATGGGAACAAGTCTGAAATATAAATTTCCTTATTTATGCAAAATAGAAGTAAAAGAGATATAGCACCTTAAAAATCTCAATACAAAGAATCTGAGATGTAGGATTAAGGAATTAATGATATAATTATGTATCATTCCCTAGGAAAGGAAAATAGTAACTGAACATTTTATGTTATAATACAGAAATACAGAATTTTGAGGATGTGAAAGGTAATAAATTTAGGCTTCATTATAAAAGATAATTTAAATGGATGAATCAGATGGGTTTCAGTTCTCCATCTGCATGATCACCGCCCTTCCGCATCACTCTGAATGAGCAGTCCAGGGTGCAAGTTAGGCTGTGCCTGCCTGAGGCCTTTGTTTCAAGGATTATCAGATGTGTTCTCAACTGTGAGCACTTTCAACTGTTAGGAATAATAGGAGGAGGATGTCTAAACACACTTATTATCTGTGAATGATAGGTAGGGTCCAATTGTGCAGCTGCCTTGGATGAAAGAGACAGTATCGTGTGACTAGAAATATATTAATTGCATGAATACACCCTAAAGGCTCACAATGTGCCCATGTGATTCAACAAATACTAGACTGTGGCCAACAAGAATGAAACTGTTCATGTTCTTGTGAACTACACTGGTATAGTTAAAGAAAATCACTGTATTGTTAGACACTTTGAACTATGTTGCATTTAAAGTCCTTTTGAAATTCTTGTTTTATCAAGGTTGAAATGATAAAACCATATTATATAGCTATATTGTTCACTTGGCTAATGCCACTGAGATATGTGTCAGATAAAGAGTAAAAAAGTATTTTCCAAAAAACCCTTACTGTGACTGTTTATGCCCTGGTGGGGCACTGCACGGATAGTTCTCTGGAAGGTTCCTTTTCATTCCAAAATCTGGGTCTGGAGATTTTAACTGAGCACAGTGTTCTGAGAAACATTTCACTTTCTCTAAAGAGCACAAAGCACTTTGACTTTAGCTTTCTTAAAATAATCTCTTATTTCAATGAATCCATCTGACCAGTGTGTTATCTATCACTCCAAAACTTTTCTGTGCTAGTTTTAGTCTTCAGCATGGAAAATCTCACCCCAGAAAGGAGAACTCTCATCAAGAAAACAACCAATAACAAATGCTGGTGGGCTATGGGGAACAAGGGAACCCTTCTCCACTGTTGGTGGGAGTGTAGACTGGTGCAACCATTTGAGATTTCTTAAAAACTAGGATTAGAGGTCCGATTTAACCCAAATATTCTTCTCCTGGGTATCTTCCCAAAAGAATTAAAAACATCATAACACAGTGATACATGTGCACCCATGTTTATAGCAGCACAGTTTGTAATAGCTAAATCTTGGAAACAACCCAAGAGCCCATCAACCAAAGAATGGATAAAAAAGATGTCATTTTTTAATATAATGGAATACTACTCAACCATAAAGAAGATAAACTTGATACATTTGTAGGTAAGTGGATGCAACTCAAGATATACTCATAAGTGAAGTAAAACAAACCTACACATGTAAACAATTTATTGTCTCACTAGTGTGAGAATCTGAAAAAGTAAACAAGATCCAAAATGTAAAACAACATTGTGAATAGGGAAGAAAAGAAAAAAATAAAACTATGATGGGATAAAGGTGGAGGGAAAGAAGAGAAATATGCAAGACAGTTAAAATAGTTATAGGCTGCCCTTGTTCACTGAGGAGAAAGTTCTGTGCTAGTAATTTTCTGGACAATGTTTCATGCTTATACCTTGTACTCTGAACAACTACAGTGACTAATACAATATGCAACAGGTTGATTATTGTTACTCACCTACTAGCCTGTTTTGAAAATTTTTTCTATTATTTCTTACTTTTTTCTGTTTAAAATAAAAAATTAAGTGCTAACTGTATTTTAATTTTAACATTCATCAGTTTTCTTCTGTGAGAGTTTAAAACCTTACGGCCTCATTTTCTCCGATACACTGGTATTCAATGGTGACAGATGTCCTCTGGCTCTATTGGAGACACCTAATGACCTTTTTGACAATCTCATGCATTCTTTGGGAACTTTGACTTTTGTTCCAAAAATTTGCTCACACTAAATTCTGTAGTTGTTCTGAGAGATTTTGAATTTCTAATGCATAACCCTTCCAACATGGTATTCGTGTTTTCTGAACTATTATCCCCTTAAAAAAAAAAAAAGAAAAAGAAAAACCAGTGCTCATTTTACCCCACCCAATAGCACAGTGATTACTGAAGAATGTTCATTGTTTTTCCCTTCTTATATGAGTCTCAAAATTTTACACAGAAAATAGCGTTTTGTACTCAAAACCCATAGAAGTTTTAATTCTCCCACATAGCCCACCCTTTACTCATGCATAGTGTGCCTATTTTCAGCTTTGTCCAACAAGTGTGATGATTTTTTTTATTATAGGTGAGCAAATTATTATTATTCAAAGTCCAAGGTTAATGTAGGGTTCATTCTTGGTGTTTGTGATGGACTGACAACTGGGGTCAACTTATAAAATCCAGCTGAACTGAATGAGCGTGGTGCTGATGTGGGAGGTCTACTTGAGGACTGTGGCCAAGAGCATTAAAAAAAAAAAATTTGGAGGGGAAGTGGTGATATTGTTTAGCCTTCTGGAGAAGCTTGCTGTGCTGAGTTTCCTGGTATGAACTCAGCTGTTCTCACTGTTGGAGGAGCTCAGGACCTTGTTGTAGCTGAGGACAGCTGCGGTTCACTCTGGAGAAGCTCTGGTCCTTACTTTCAGTATCACTTCCTGGCTCCAGAGGAAAAGATGGAGTGCTGTTGGTTCTCCTGGAGGACTTATCATGCTGGCTTTCCTGACATAAGCTCTGCTGTTCTCAACATCACAGTAGTTCAGGACCTCACTGTCACTGAGAATGGCTGAGGTTCTCTGGGAGAGCTCTGGTACTTACTTTGAGCATCACTTACCGACTCCAGTGCAGATTCCTGTCTGCTGACACAGATCCTTCATCCTGCTGGCGCAAACTTTCTAGCTTCTACCATTGACCTTTGGGCCTTCCCAGTGCAGATCCTTGATACAAACATGCTTGAGACATTGTTGTGGGCTCTAAGCCTCCAATTGGACTTGTGGGGTACACTGCCTGGGCTCCAGGTCTTCAGATGGATTCATGCAAGACATTGCCATGGGACCTGGGCTCTCAGCTACACTCTTTGGGTCTCTTGTGTGTGAACAGATCTCCTGCACTCTTTTGCATTCAACTCTTGGAGTGAATATTATAAAATAATCCTATAAGTGATGTGTCTTTATTAAATTGTTTCCCTTGTAAGCACTAACTACAACAGTGTTCTCTATTCTATAGATTTGACAAATACTCAGTGATATAGACTCAACATCACAGTATCATACTCAGTTGTTTCATTGTACTAAAAATCCTTTATGTCACATTCATCCTTCTATCCAACCTCTGATAATGATATTTTACTTTTTAGAAAGTTTTCCCTTTCTCAAAATGTTATATTGTTGGAATCAGACAATATGGACCTTTTTTAGATGGCTTGTTTTCACTAAATAATATGGAATTAAAGTATGCCCATGTCTTTTTATGTCTTTGTAGTTCATTTCTTTTTAGTTCTGAGTAATATTTGATTGTATAGATTACCAGTTTGCCCATTTAACTACTGGATGGCTTTCAAGTTAAAAAATTATGAATGAAACTTCTGTAAATATGGATGATGAATATTTTTGTGTGTATCCAAGTTTTCAAAATATTTGGATAAATAGCCAAAGAACATATTTGCTGGCTCACATGATAAAAATATGGTGAATTTTATAAGGATTTGTCAAACTGTCTTCCAAAGGGTTACATCTTGCATTCTCACCAAAAAAACAGTGTTACCATTTTGCATTACCACCACCAAAACACATAGGATAATTTCTGTTGTCTACCTGTTGGTCTATATCCTGGCCAACATTTAGGGTTATCAGTGTTCTGTATTTTGACCTGTCAATAGATATGTTGTGATATATCATTGCTATGTTACTGTATAATATGCAGTTTCATGCTGACAAAACATGACATTTTACATATGGTTGTTATTTGTACATCTTCCTTGGTGAGGTGTCTGTTTATATCTTTTGCCCATTTTTAATTGGGTTGTTTATTTTCTTATGGTTGAGCTCTTAGAGTTACTTTATATTTTGTGTAGTAGCTCAGTCTCTTATCAGGAGTTTCTTTTGCAATTATTTTTCAGCAGTCTATGGCATGACAGTCACCTTTGCAGATAACAGTCTGCCCCACTGCCTTGCCCATGTTGGAGATTGAACCTCATGGTTAGAGCCTCATGCATACAAAATACAAATCTTTGTTCTAAAAGTCCCTTTACAGTGACAGAAATACACTGTACTAGAAATATAATTTATTATAAATAAGAGTTGAATTAGCTTACTTTAGCTTAAAAATATGAACTACTGATACACCAAAGTTAATGAATCTTATATGTGATTTACCCAATAATACAAAACTTGCTTTAAAATTATATGTATACATTAATATGTTCTACAAAGAGAAACATAAAGAACGGGAAGCAGATTATCAGTGAGCTATACTGGTGGAATTTGTTCAATGAAAAGGATAGCAGTGGAAATTTTGGAGGAAAATGAATGTTCTACAGGTTGACCACATGTACTTGTCAAAACAAGTACAAAATGTACACTAAGAATACATGTATTTATAAGACTCTTATTTTTGTCATTTTTTAAAAATAAAGCATTTTTCCTATTCCTAGCCTACATTATTTTTCTTAAACAGTAAAAGTCATCTTAGTTGACCACTTTTATTCCCTCTTCACTTTAAAGAAAATATTGTTAGTCTTTTTTGGGGTCTGTGTATATATTCTTATTACTAGCAAAAGGGGATAACTTTAGCTCTTCTTTTCATTGTTTTTGTCTAATTTTAATGATGTTGTCTTGATGAATTTTCTAGACCCTTAAATACTATGGAAAAGTAGTTATGATACTAGACATTGCTGCATAGGTCCTGATTTCAATGCAAGTATTTTGAGTTTTTGAGTAAGTGGAAAAATATGTGATTGAGTTTTGAAAAATCATCTTTTTTAAACATTCTTTTTAGTACTTACTCAAAATTTAGCATCAGGTAAATCAGGTCATGACTCCATGATCTTTATATTTAAGGATATTGTTTAATTGAAATAGGCTCAATTAAAAATTCACTAATTCTCTCAATAATGAGAAACATGTTTAACAAAGAGAATTTCTTCTAAGTATTGCATTGTCAAGCAATACCGGGGAATCATTTATAGAAAAAACTTTGATATTTAGAAGAATTGATATAATCTAATTAAAGATTTCTTCCTTGTAACGGGGTGTATTTCACATGATGACCAGATAGATAAGATTGGTGAACATTAGTAAATTGACAACTGTGAAAATATTATATTTTCAGGTGAATTGGATAGAACAAGTTATATTAAATGCTCCACATTAGGACCATCTGCTATTAATTAACACATGATACCAGTAAAGACTGAACAAAATTTTGGAATCAAGCAACCAATCATAAAGTAAAATGAAAATTAAACTAGCTAATGTGAAAATATTCTACCAGCATAGCAGCAACTGTTATTCTTGTTACCACTGAACTGTATAAAGACAGATCCCCTTACTGCCAGGAGTTTTATAATTAAAAGACAAACTCTTTCTCTCTCGCTCTCTCTTGCTCTCACTCTCGCTCCATAAATGGTTCAGCTGGCATTTGCACCTGTTCACATGGCAGCACGCACAGGTACAATTAATAAAGTCATGAATTGAAGCATTTATTGCATATCTTCTGGGCGCAGTCATTTCTATACCCTTCGATACAACAAACAGACAAAGGTCTGCTCTCTAGGAATTTACAAAATAATTCCAGAAAGGAATAGAAAACAAATAAAAAAATACAATACTGTTGCAAATTATGAGGAAAATTAAAGCAATTCAAGTGGTAGAGAGTTAATGGTCTTCTAGATTGATTCATCTGAACAGAGACCTGAATGCAGATACATAGAGCAAGGAAATTCCAGGCAGAGAGAACTGTGCTCTGCTGTAGGGAGGCACATGGTGAGTGCTGTAAGGAATAACAAGGTGACAGCAGGGTGAAGGGAGCAAGTGAGAGGAGAGGATGGCTCCTAGAGTGAGCTAGAAGCCAGATAATATACACCGGCATAAGAAATTTGGATTTTAGTTTAGCCATGAAGGAAAATAATCAGAGAGTTAAGACACGGTGAATGGATCCCATTTCTGCTTTGTAAGTTGACTCTGGGTTCTGTGGGAAGAGGAACCCCGCAAAAGATGGGGTGAGACCGCATCTGTTATCTGCATTGGCTGACATGAGATATGGTCAGTGTTAGACTGTGGCCGTGGTGGTGGAAGAAATTATAGATTTAACTGCTTAATGAATTTAATGTCTCCCTATTTTTGTTATGCTTACATTTCTACAATCTGCTACTGTTTAAACTTAATTTTTTTTTCTTTTGCTGCAGTGGAAAAACTGCTCTCTTAAACAGAAAAGACAACTCAATAAATGAATAACAGAAATATATCTCTTTCCTATTTGGAGATGTTTTTCTCCTGTAATATTAAATAATTTCTCATCTAATGACACTCTGGTTAGTTTAACACATTCCATAGCTTCCAGGTCCCTTTTTTGCTCCTTTTGTATTTACCCAAGTGATCCTACAATGTGAGGAACATCAGGTTTAAAAACAATTTTCCCTAGAGAAGTGATCACCATATCTTGTTAGTATCACAGATAGTAATCTTTCATAGTACACTGATCAAATATATTGCAGGTCAGTTATTACATCAACATTAACACAGATCTGGGATGAAGTTCAAGAAACTGCTAAAAAAGGAAATGCAATGATAATATTTTCATTCCATTTATAATATAATGTGATTTTTATCATTATTTATTTTAAAAGAGAAACACACACATATATATATATGCAATCTATGAATTAAAGAAGCAGCATATTTACTTAAGAGACTGGTAAACTGATTTTGAAAACCGTGCTGAATACAGAGTTCTTTTCTAGCACTTCCTTTGTTCTTGTTTTTTCTGAGGACTGTTTTTTCTGAGTCACAGGAACCATAAGGTGTAACGATGAAGAGTTGTTGGTGAACACGTTTCCTGCCATGCGGAAAAATGGCCTGCAGTGAAAGGGGAAGTGTGGCCGACACAGGGAGATGGTGACAAGAGACACAGAGGAGCTCTGTCCGTGTTCATGCTCCTGTAGCATGGGCCCTGTGTTCCTCAGTGCCACGAGTATAAAGTCTCTGTTTAATGTGAACTATATTAATGATGGAGAGTTAAATAATACAAGTAACTCTTTAAGAAACAAGTTCAGGAATACATGGAATAGATATATAATTCCTCAAGGTGGATATTTATTAAGCCCATTTAAAATCTAAAATCCTACAGTTTTATTTTAAAGGGTTTAATATATTAACCTATAATTTTTATTGAGAAGCTTAGCTACACCAAAATATTGCAGATAGGCAAGGTAAATCACTACTGATACCAGTAAGTCTCATGGATTTACAACTACCATTTATACATGATGATTTCTGAATTTACATCCATAGGTCTAGTTTTTGCACATGAGTGCATGTTCACATAACTCATTGTTCTACAGCCCACCTCTCCACAGGGGAGTAATTTGAATTTTAATCTGTCCTTTTTCATTTAGCATATTAAATAAATCTTTTAATCCTGCTGCCTGAACTATCAAATTCTGTCCAGGATCTGACTGATCAGTTCACCACTGTTATCTTCTTTCTGCAACTATTTCTCTCCAAAAATAGTTTAATGCCCTTTAAATCTGTCTGCCTTTTTTTGCCACTGTCCTTTCTTGGAAAGAATAATAACATAAAACAGAAGGTAGATCATCTTGCTGCTCAATTCAAAAGTTTTCCTTAACTTCTCATCTCTTTAAGAAAGGACAGGTGAAGTCAAGAAGACGGTTTCCATGGTCTGGAAGATAAGCTGTGTCCTCAATTGCCTCCCTTCTCTGACTACCTCTTGCCATGTCCTGGCCCCTCTCTCCCTCTTGGAGGAACTGCTGCCCTCACTGCTGCCCTCACTGCTGCCCTCAGTGCATCTGGAAGCCTCAGTGCAGATCTCTCTCTCATTACTGAACTTTCTGCCTCACGATCATCTTTCATCAACATGCATACAAACCTCTATCTGTCATCCTATATGTTACTCAGCATTCAAATATTGATGCCTAGGTTTCTTTCAGTATTTGGAACAGGCATTTAAAAGGAGGGATTGTTACCCACGGGTTTAATCATGCAAGTGATTGGAATGTTAAACACATGAGTATGAACTATGTTAAAAAGGTATCTACCCTTGTGCAGAAACAAGGGAAGAATCATTGTCATCAGACCTTCAAGTCTGGCATCCAAAGGAAAGACACGGAACCTCACATAATCCAGCCAATAGGAGACAGAAGCACAGAGGCAAGGCAGCTGCCGTAGACACTGTCCAGCCTGGGGAGAGCACCAGGCACACTCTGTCCTCTTCCTTCTCCTGTCCCTCAGAGCTCACAGCTAGCCAAACCTACTTAGTTGTCACTGGCCCAAGTTGTGCCTGAGTGAAGTATGGCTAGAGAAGGCTGAGAATGGATTTAAAGACAAACACTCAACGCAGTGTGTCTTTATTCAATTCTTAACTAAGCTGTCTCCTTTTAATTTGGCCTTATTTGATCATGTCATTTTAAATCGTATCTCTCATCTTCTCCTAGAATTGCATACATCTCTTTATTAGGTAATTTTCCCCGATACTATTTATCACTCAGCAGTCACCACTATTTTAATTTTTAGCATTTCCTTTCCTTACTTCTCCCAGTAGAAAGTGAACTTCTAAGGACACAAACTGTGTCTGTTTATTCACTGCCTATTCTTCAGCACCTGGCCAGGTTCCTGCCACTTAGCAACTGCTCATTAAATATTTGTGAATGACTATTTGAACGAGCAAAGTAAATATGACAATGGGTTTGCATTGTAATGTGCATCCTGAACTAGCGAAGTTTCATGTAACAGGTATTTAGATCGTTGTGCAGAGCTAGGTAATGACAAATTACCAGATGTAATTCTAAAATGCGAACTGAAATCACATTTCTGAGTCCCTTACGTTCCTAAGAACTGGGTATGCACATGACAATGAAGCATCCTAGCAGGCATGGACACTTACAGCAGAAAGAAACTGCCATTGACAGTAATGGAAGTATCAACCACAAAAATCAAAAACAGAACAATAAAATGTGTCCATGTTCTACTAAGGACAGGGCAAACATACCTTCAATATCGCTTCATGTGTAACATTTTACTGCTGTCTACAAAATCTGATGACCATGTTGAAGATTTGAAGTATCAAACATGCAGGTATTTATGCATTATTTAATAAAGAAGTAAAAGAAAAATAAATGCATGTGCTAAAACTTTTCCAAAGATGCTGTACAACCAAGTAACATCACTAAGCTTAGTGCTGTAAACTTTACTTCTAAAAAATTATTTTACAATAAATATCTCTGGTTCTAGAAAAGCAACATTGTTACTTGTATGCATTTTATATGTAATGCATATATACCTATGACAAAAAATCTTAAAACTGTGTGAAATTAGTTAGATAAGATATTTTAAAATTATATAGCAAGTTGCTTGTCTTTAAGTTATCAAACTTCTTTGAAACTGAAGCTTTTCATTTATAGGCTTGGTGAAAAGATTTAATGCAATAACATTGATCTTTTTAATTACCTAGCACACTATCTAGTACTCGGGGAATGTCATTTAAACATTTCAAAAGTAACTAAATGTACCATTTAGAGCTAAGTGAGCATATCAGTTAGAAAACTGCATTTGGTTGGATCTGATTTTCATAATCAACAGTGTTTTGAGGGAAATTATTTGAAATACAACCTGCAGTAAGCTCCTAAAATCTATTTGTAATACCTGCCAAAATACAAATGGAGTAATCCTGGTACATGCCACCCTCTAGATATGTGACTAAACATTTTTGAAGATTTATTATTTCAAAGTACTTCTGTAAAACTAGATTTATACTTAAGCCACTATTTGGGTTCTAAACAGTCATGTCACATGACTATTTCACTTGTAAATGTTTCTTTTATTTTCTTAATACAGACAAATGAAATCTCTAAGTTTTAAAGTAGATTTCAGTATAGACATGATTCAAAAAAGAAAATGAATTCCTTTTTATACTTCATGCTGACTTTTTCAATACAATTTCCTAAAACAGAATCAATCAGATAATAATGAGTTATTCTTTTAATGGTTTACAATTTAAGAATACAGCAATTCACTGACCCATTTGTTTTTCTCAAACACAACATAAAGAAAATGAGGATGAATCTTTGATTTAAATTAGCATTTTTCTCCATGAAGACTCAATTGAATTTTTCATAGTATCTTATTTTATTGCTTCAGATTCCATTACAGTAAGGTAGTAATGTGTTGTAATTAACAATCCCTGATTATTTACAGGGATTGAACTCATGACCTCATGCTTCCATTGACTTTTGACTTGATGTTTAACTCTACAATCACACTTCGTTCTCAAAGTATATCCATGTACTGACTCAGAGATAAAATAAAAAGGTTTTTAAGATAATGATATGCAACATATTAACCAGTGTTAATTGCCTAGTATTTTTTTGAAATTCCTTATCATTTCTATCCTTTTTATCTGTTTTGCTTTTGAAAATAAAAAGAAATTTAAAAATAATAAGGTTGCATGAGATAAAGTGGAATAATACCTTTCTGAGTATCTAACCTAATCTAATTAGAGCATAAATACCTTCCTTATACCACTAGATGCTCAACATGAAACATGAGGGAATTGATTAAACATGGATACATCCACCTAGATATCTTAGAGAAAAACTTTTTCATGAAGTTATATTCATTTATGTATTCACTATTTTTATGGACAATAAAATTGTGCATTGTGAGAAGCTCAAAAGGAAAAAGACTTTCTTGTTTTTGTTGAATGTTTATCTCCACTAGCTATACAATAGGAGAAATGATAAATATACCAAAACAGAAATCTCAGTCTGTCTACCTTATTCCACCATTGTACATGCGATAAGAATGTATGTTTTCATCCCTGTGACTCCTTAACTAAAGTACAGTACTAGTTCCAGGAGAATTACAATGGATTCCACTTACCAGTGACAAGAGGAAAGAAGTAAGCTATATGCATGGCTCGGAATGTCTCTGGGTGCTTCATGTGTATCAGCCTTTCACTTATTTCTCCTAGCTCTGTAACGAGCTGGCCAGCTGGTCCACGCCCAAAGTTCCTAGTAATAAATTTTTACTATGAGGAAGACATACGCTCTTTTCTTAACCTATACCCCAGGTTTCTTCCATGATTTGATTGATGTTTACCATTTGTCAGTTTATTCTAGCCTATTGCTTTGCCAGGGCCAAATGTATTCATCCTAAATGCAAATGATGGAAGACACCACAGCTTGGAAATGTATGCTGGAAGAATTTAGAATTTAACCTGAATTTAATGGATGGATTGAATCTTGGTACACCAAGTGTGAGAGAGTATTTTCTAATCAAAGAATGACATCAATATTTAATTTTTAAAGCTAGCATAGGGAGAATAATAGAATATGCAGGTTATTAAAGTCTTATTTGACTGGGGATATAGAGATTGGTACACAGTTGAACTAATGCAGGAAAATGAATTCCAGACCACAAATCACCACTCTTTAAGCCCTTGCCTGTATGCTTAGAATGAACACCCAACCACTTGCTGCTGCTGGTGTAGATTCTGCTAGATCTAGAAAGTAAAGCCTCTGCAAAAAACACAAAGGTTCAGATTCAGATTATTAATTAATAATAGTTGTCCACTAGGTGTGCTGTTGACTACCTGACATGTACGTATATATTTCTTTTTTATATGTCTAAAAATAAAATACTGCTGAAGTTTTTCAATCCTTTCTTACATAATATAGTACATTCTTGTGATCATTTCAACTGTATTTTAAATATAAAACGTGCGTTTCTAATAAGACAAAGAAAAAGCATTTTATTTTTAAAAATTATACATGTGGTAAATAGTTATTACAGTGGAAAAATGAACATATCTGTGTCAAGGACAGTTATGATGTAATTATCTTAGCCAAAGTTCTGAATACAGTACACTCTTATTAACTGTAGTCCTCATGTTGTACATCAGATCTTTTGTTCATCCTACGTCATGGCCACTTTGATTATAGCTGTTCCAACAGGTGGGGGGTGGAATCGCATTGTGATCTTCATTTGCATTTCTCCAGTGATTACTGATGTTGAATAGGTTTCTATGTACTCGTTGGCTATTTTACATCATCTTGGTGAAATATTTTTCAAATTCTTTGCCTATATTTTAATCAAATCATACATTTTCTTTTTATTTGTTGTTTACATTCTTTATGTATCTTGGATATTAACACCTTTCCTGATACACGATTTGAAAATAATGATTTTAGGCTGGGGATTTACCTCAGTGGCATAAGCACCTGCCTGGCAAGTGCAAGGTCATGAGTTCGATCCCTGGTACCACAAAAAATAAAAAAATAAAAAAAAAAATACTGATTTCCAGTCAGCAGACTGTCTTTTCTTCTTGTTGATTATTTCCTTTGCTGTGCAGAGGCTTTGCAGTTTGATACAGTCCTATTGTTGAATTTTCTTTTTTAGCCTGAGTTTAAGATATGATATCCAAAGAATGATTACCAATTTCCAGGAGACTTTCTGCTATGTGTTATTCTGCAAGTTCTAGAAGTCTTCTAGAAGTACTCAGCAAGCACTTAGAGATCACCTGCAGGGCTTTTGGACAATGACTGGGGCATGGTGTCATTGCTAACTTACATTAGGTGACAGAGACTGGGCAGGAGCGGTGGGTCACAAGGGCAATGTGAGAGTGAAACGGATATGAAGTGGAAGCCTCAGGAAACTGGAGAAGCCACAGATGTGGAATGTCTGAGGAATGCCACAGGCAATGAGCAAAAAGCACCTCAAGAGAGAAGCAATAAGGGTTAGCCTGACAGTGCGGAAAGCCCAGGGGTGCCCACGCCCTTTGGAGCTCACATCTCACTACAAATTGCCCTGGGTGCTGGGCAGGCAGATACAGGTTTTAATGCCTGCCATGCTGGATTTCAATGACTTTGGTCTCATTGTGTTTTGTTGTTGTTGTTGTTGCTGTTGTTGTTATTGTTTTGTTGGTTTTGTTTTGGGTTTTTTTTTACTAACAGATTTATTATATTTGTTTCGTTTTTTATTTTGAGGCAGAGTCTCACTATATAGTTCAGCCTGGCCTTGAACTCACTAGTAGTCCCCAAATTCACAGCAATCCTCCTGCCTCAGCCTCCCCAGTGCTAGGATTATACGTGTGTGCCACCACACCCAGCCTTGGTCTCATTGCTTTTTATCTCCCTGTTTTTCCCTTTTGGAGTGGGAGTGTTTGTTTTGTGTCACCATTTTATGTCTGTAGTGTTTAACTTTCTCTTTCATTACAGAACTTAAGCATTTGCCTACAGTCCCAAAGGAGGTTTTGTACTTGGGCTTTTTGGCAGTACAGGGACTGTTAACACTTCAGCAATTCTTAAAGATAGGCCCAATACATTTTGCATAAAGAGATGATGTGAGACTTTGGGAGCCAGGGGCAACATTTTATGGTTTTATCAAGAATGTTCCCCAAAGGTCCCAGTGTTCACACACAGATCTTTTAAAAAAGAGAATTGCAACAGAGGGTGTATTGCCTGCTTACTGCAGGGAGGTGGGCCTGGTCAGGGGAGGGAGACAAGTCCCTGGGGGCATGACCAGGAAGGGCAGGTCCCCCTTCCAGGACCCTCTTTCTCTCTCTGCTTTCATGGCCTCTGTATAATGAGCAGCTTTCCTTCATTAAGTGCTTACACAAGGCCCTTCCAGCTGACAATGAGTTGGAAATGAAAGTCAAAATAAACCTCTTCTCTTTAAATTGTGGGGTAGAGTACTTTTTCCCAGCTTTGAGACAGTGAGTAAGATTGGAAATTTAAATCTCAAGAAACTAGAAAATAAAAACAGATGAAATCCATAGTTTGAACCAATAAAAAAGAGGAGTAAAGAAAATATCATTTATACATATGGTTTATACCGAATGGAGTATTTTGCATCCAGGTTGAAATCCTGTTATTTGCAGCAAAATGATGGAATTCAAAATGTCGTGTTAAGGAAACAAGTCACAAAGGCCTGGAAAGACTTGTATCACATGATCACTCTCAGATACAGAAACAAATAAATAAAAAGCCTAGAAAAGGAAAATAAAGGGTAGAAGAAAAAAGGGAAAGGAAGGACACGGGAAAGGAAAAGAGAAAAGAGAAGGAAAAGGAATAAAATTCATCCTGCTTGGGGGAAGGGTCCCAGGGTAGGTGGGTGCAGAAAGATGGTTAGGCAGGAACACCGTTCAATATACGCATGTATGAGAAATCATAGTGCATCACATCTGCATGTACAAGCAAGTGTGTCAATTAATGAGAAAGGAAAATAGGAGATAAAATTTAATAATGATAAAGATCATATTAGAAATGATACAGATAAGAAAAATAAAGAAAATCAATGAAATTAAGGGTTAGTTTTCAGAAAGATAAATTAAATCAACAAAACTTTAATTAGATTAAGAAAAAAAAGCAGGAGTGGGGCTGGGGATTTAGCTCAGTGGCAGAAGCGCCTGCCTGGCAAGCACAAGGTTGTGAGTTTGATCCCTGGAACCAAAAAAAAAAAAAAAAAAAAGGAGTGGCAAATAAAATTACAAATGGTAGAAGAGATACCATATCTGATACCACAGAAATATAAGGAATTATAATGGTCCTCCCTAGAAATTAGATCTCATTAAATTACATAACTTAGGAAAACAAAATTTATAGAAACTCATAATCTTCTAAAACAAAAATGACTAGGTAAAAGGTATCTAAACAATATGAAGATTGAAATTAATAAAATATGCCACCAAAGAAAATCCCAGGATCTGATGGCTTCACATTTGAAATCTATCAAACAATTAAGGAATTTTGAATACTAAGCCTTCTCGAATATTTCCAAAATATTGAAGAGGTGGTAGCATCAAAATTCATTTTAGGAAGCCAGAATTCATCTGACAACAAAGCTAACACAACACTATGAAAAAGAAAGGGACAGGCCAATACCTTTGAGATTATGCATACAAAAATTCTCAACAAAATGTAAGTAAACTGAGTTTAACATGGTATGAAAAAGATTATTCACCATTATCAAGTGGGATTTACCCTAAGATGGAAAATTTTTTCAAACTATTTTTTCCTTATGTACCCAAAATAGTATGGCAAGTCCTGGCTAGAGAAATTAAGTAGGAGAAAATAATCAAAGGCACTGAAATTGGAAAGGCAGAAGTAAAACTGTCTCTGTTTGCAGATGACACAATCACACATAGAGAAAACTCTTAGGATTCCATACACATACAAAAACTATTAGAATAAGCAAATTTAATAACTGCAGAATACCTAGCATGCAAGAATTATTCAACCTACTCTTTCCATATCTATCCAGATAGTACTGCAGGTCCTGGCAAGAGAAAATAATCATATATATCCAAACTAGGGAGGAAATAGTAATATTTTCCACATTTGCAGGTGGAATGATTTTATATACATAAAACTTTAAGATTCCACAAAAATCCTATTAGAATTAACATATCCTATTAGAATTAACATAGAATGCTCACCTGTTGGCATCCAAGAAGCACAGAGAGAAAGAAAGATCTAGAAAGGGAGTGGGCAGGAACCAAATATAGTTCCCTAGGTCAGTGTTTCATGTACCCGTCTTTTCAACCAGGCCCTACCTCCCAATAGTGTTTTCCCACAAGGCCTGGTCACTCACCCAAACCCCATCGTGTGGCCTGTGAGAGGCCTTTCAGATCAAACCACAACAGCAAATTATCTGCATGTTCAATGCAATCTGTCAAAATACCAATGATATTTCTTTTACCAAAATTCATGTGGAACCACAAAAGACAAAAATCACTATCATAATAGTAAGCGGAACAAAGCTGAAGATATTGCACTATACCTTTAAAATATGCTAAAAGCTACATCAATCGACCATGATGATAGTGATAATAAATACAGACCTATAATCTATAGAATGAGCACCCCGAGAATACACAATAAGAAAAAGATCAGCTCTTCAGTTAATGATGTTGGGAACATGGGCTACTTACAAGAAAAAATGTAGGAAATTGAAATCTTATCCTACGTTGTACACAAAAAACAGCTCAAAATGGACCAAAAACTTAGGCATAAGCTCTTAACTGTAAAACTCTTACATGGAAATAAGTATAGAAATCCTTTGATATTGTTCTTAGAAATATTTTATTTTATACAACACTAAAATAAATTTAAAAGACAAAATTAGTAACTGGGAGCACATAGAACTGAAAAACTTTCTTCATGAAAAAGAAAATTATCAACAAAATTAAGTCAATCTAAGGAAAAGAGGAAGATATTTGACAAGTATATATCCACACTGTATAAGGAAACCATAAACACTAATCATAAATTACTCTCAAAAATACAGTTAAAACTGGGCAGAGCACATGAACAGATATTTCTCAAAGATAACATATGTGATCAAAAGTTACTTCAAAAATTAATACTACTAATCCTCAGGGAAATTTACATCAAAGATTCTGTGAGATATCACTTCAGACTTATTCAGATGACTATCAAAAACTCACAAGAAGCTGTGTGTGGTGGCCATAGGCCTGTTATCCCAGCACCAGGGAGGCTTAGGCAGGAGGATCACTGCAAATTTGAGGCCAGCCTGGGCTCCACAGTAAATTCAAGACCAGCTTGAACTACATAGCAAGACACTGTCTCAAAAAATAAGCAAACAAAACAAACAAACAACCCCCCTCCCGCAAAAAAAAACCAAGCTAGTAAGTATCGGAAAATATATAAAGGGAATTCCTATATACTGTTTGTAGGAGGGTAAATTAGTACAGAAATGGGACAGAATAGAGAAATGTCTCAAAAGCTAAAAATTACGAAGGTCATATCCAAATCTTAATGTATACCCAAAATAAATTAAATCAGTATGTCAAAGAGACATGCACCCTCCCAGGTCCATTTCAGCACTGTTTTCAATAGGCAAGATGTGGGTTTAACACAAACATCTACCAGTGTTTTGAG
The DNA here is from genome assembly GCA_004027455.1 of Hydrochoerus hydrochaeris. NCBI lineage: Eukaryota > Metazoa > Chordata > Mammalia > Rodentia > Hydrochaeridae > Hydrochoerus > Hydrochoerus hydrochaeris. Next base: position 60,680 of record PVLA01004925.1, read on the forward strand.
TGGATGAAGAAAACATGGTACATAAACGCAAAGAAGTACTGTCCACAGTTATAAAAGGACATATGGTCAGTTGTGACAACCAAGAAAATATGTTTAGTGTTTAATACTAATATTAGATTAAGAAATGTACAAATCAATTAAAAACACATAATCTCATATTTAGAATATAAACACATGGAATTCTTGGAAGCAAAGTGTAGAGTGATTGCTAAGAAAGAATAGAATTTAGGGGGTGGAGAGGTGTTATTCAAAAGATGCAAAGCATCAGACAGGATAAATAAAGAAAGCCTACCAATAGTAGGCCATAGAAATCACAACCTGCAATAAATATAACTGGCCAAATTAAAGAAATTTCAGGGTGATCTACTAATTGAGATATTGTAAAATAAACCACTGTATTCTTAAATCAATGACTACACAAATAAAAAATATGTATCACAAAATTATAAAAATTTTATAAATGGAAAGCATTAAATATCTATCAGAATTGAACAAAAATGTATTAATATTCACCAACAGAAGTGTCGTAGCTAAATTATGGTAAATTCAAAGAATGAGATACTGATCAGCTAATGAAATGAAAAATATTTTCTTATATATACTGATATAAGGCATATTGCTGAGTGAAAAAGAAAACGGAGAGGAGCACATAGGGTTATCTACACACACCCAAGTGTGTGCCTCACGTGCATCTGTGAAAATTTAAAAATTGAAGTATATATGTTTGAATGACATAGAGTAGTTCTGTGTGAAAAAACACACAGAAAATTCACCATAATTAGGAAGTTGTAGTTAAAATACTTTCCACTGTACATTTTCCAACTTTTCACTTTTATAGCAACTGCATGCTTTGCATATACAAAACAAAATCAAATACAAAGCTTGTTAGAAATACAATAGTCTTACAGTGACAAGAAAAAGGATAAGACATGTTGATTTGCGTGAAAAAAGAACAATGAAAAATAAGAGAACCGTGAAATATAAATGCACTGACTGAAATCACCTGGTCTTTGAGATACACATCCCAAGCAGTACTGTTGGAAGGACCCTGAGAAACCTAACTTGAAACTATTTGCATTTCTTCTATAAGCCATAGCTTTCCATATACTCTTCTTATACTTTGTACTTTGTTTCAGAGAAATTAATTTGCTTACTTTCTGCTCCTGTGCCTTTGTACCTTGCTCATGTCATTAACTTTTTATGTTAAACTTTCCTAAACATATACAACGGTGTATATCCATTGGGACATCTTGGCTTAGGCATTACTTCCAATGGAACTTTCTTTGTCTAAGTTTATAGTTTACTGAGAACTCCACCTTCTTACCCCTATGATCTCTTTATCCTATCACATATTATATGCAAAGTTACTGTCTATATCTTTCTTTTTCTCTCTTGGCCATCAACACTTAAGGAGCCTGTTACAATATCATGTCATCCAATCCTAGCTACAATCCCCTGAAATAGGTACTTTAGCCATATTCTGCTGTGAGAAATGTGAGGGACTTAGAGATTAAAGAATTTGTCCAAGTTCTGGAAAGCGCAAGGTCCTGAGTTCAATTTCCAGCACCAAAAAAAAAAAAAAAAAAAGGACTGATTTGATACAAAGTGACCTGGTTGATGGTTACATACTTATCTTCTACACTGTGTTCTACACTATGCTACTACCCAAAACTTAAGTTCAATATTAGTAAATTAGTATAGTGACTTGTGACATTAAAAAAAATACATTGTTTATATCAAGTAGGAAATTCTTGGGCTATTTTCCACTGTCATGAGGTTATTTCTTACTATGTCTAATCCATCACTTCAGCCCCCTTGAGGATGATTGGTATTTCTAATATTAGCACAGAACAAATTGCTTTCAACTAGTATATTTATTTTATTTCTGATTATTATTTTTATTATTAAATAATAATCAGAAATAAAATATATTAGAAAACTGTATCTCTTTTATTTTCCTCTAATTCTTTCAACAGATAAGAATATGTTGATAAAATACAGTATGACAGCTTCATGTCTCCTTTCTAATGGTAACTAAAAAAATTGATAGTTGAGTAACTTACTGAGTCTTATCAATTTTTATTTTATTTTATTTTATTTATTTGGTGCCAGGGATCGAACTCATGACCCTGCACTTGCCAGGCAGGTGCTTATGCACTGAGCTAAATCCCAGGCCCAGCCTTACCAATTCTAATAAAGTATAAAGTTCATATGATGGAACCTCAAAAGAGATGACAAAATCTTCATGTTTAATGCCACACATTCTTTCAAGTTGAGTCAGAAGTTAATTTTTTTAAGTATTCTAAATTTATTCTTGCTGCTATTATCCATAAGGGAAATAACATTGATGGAAACTCATTAGGCATGTCCAAGAAAATAAAAACTAAAATAAAAAGTGCAATTTGGTTCTACTTACCTCAAAAGAGGAATACAATTTTAAAAGTCTGAAAAAAGAGTCAGCTTATTAAATTGTTTCTTCTTTGAGATCGTGAACCTAATTTAGACCCCTGTCAAAATTCATGAAAAATACATATATATCATAATTTGTGAAAAGATACATACTTCAGTTGAAATGAAATGGGAAACAGTAATTTCTCCTAAAAGAAAATGTTTTTATACATCATATTTATCAGCCAGTTTATAATAGTATATTAAAACGAGCATCTATTTTATTTGATTAGAGAAATTGCTGACACCATGAAACTTCTGAACAAAACTGAAGCACTTTTGCCTTTCCTGCTTTGATTAAATCAGGAGGAAAAAATGTCAATGATTTATCAAGATCCATTAATTTTCTGTTACTCTTACCAATAAAATAAACAATCTCCCAGCTTTTAGTTTGAACATTTCAATGTAAACCTATAACATATTAAGGAAGTATCTGGCTACAAAATACATTTCAATGTGCCAAACCCCAGCAGGGACTACTGACAAGTTTAGGTGCATTACCAGAGACTTCCAATCCGTTCGTGCAGCATTTAATATGGGCAAGCAACTAAGTCCAAAGCAAAAATGCTGTGTGGATGCATGTTCCTGAGAGAGCATCTGCTACATTCTTAAAATGTAGCATAGCATCCAAGCAATAAGATTAAGGCGTGCTCTAGAGAGACTGCTAGGTTCTGCTGATTACCAGCTGTCATGGAACCAAACTTGAGAGTTGTAAGCTGCTTTCTCTCCTTAACAGGATTCACAAATTTGAAGAAAAAAACATATGTTTTCTGGTTTGTTTTGTTTTGTTTTTGTTTGGTACCAAAGTTTACTCTTAATCGGTGTCTTTATTCTCTCTGAGTATTTCCTGAGTCCTCAGCAGAATGAAACACTTGACATTCTGTGTTAGGAACCTGTCCTGGGAGAATTTGTTTTGGTGACTTGTGTGTCATCATCCCTTGAGTTCAAGGACCTGAACAATATCCTAAGATCTTCATATTATTGAGAGTCTATAACCATATACTTTCAAAGTAAAGAATGAAATATGTCTCCCAAATCATTGATTTTCTTCTTACTTAGAAAGTAAACACTTTTAAGAATTGGTTATTTAAAATTCTATATTTTACATGGTGAGAGAACAATGTGAATAATTTTTATAAAACAATAAATACAACTGTTGAATTCTGGTTTGATAATATATGTAAAATTACACTGGACTTTTTGATGCTTCTCTAGCTTTTCCCATATTATCATTACACATACATTAGTTCCCTAAATGTTAAACAAAACATAACTATGGTTATATGCTATATATTACTGAATATATAAAGGGCCCATTTTACTTCAGAAGGCATCGTCTCAGGTGAAAAAGTCTTACACTTACATGATAAAACTGCCTCAGAATTGTCTAAATGTCTAGTCAAAATCTGAATGTTAGTGCAGGGAAAACAACAATTTCTGGCTTCTGCATTGGAGTTACTCAAATTAATTTTACGTTTCCGAGGTTATTAGAAGAAAATGCCTAAGATCATATAGAAAGACCTCATACTGTAATATTTAACGAAGAGATTATTGATCACATTGGCCCAGCAGCTACTTCGTGTCCCTATTTTGACCCTTGTCTGTAGGCAGTTATTTTACTTGGTTAGCAGCCATGCTCTTCAAAAATGCTCTCATATGGCTGCTAAATGGCTATTTCATAGTAAATTCCTTTTTTTTTTTTTTTCTTTTTGAGACAGAATTTCACCATGCAGTTCAGACTGGCCTTGAACTCATTTGGAAGACCAGGCTGGCCTTGAACTCACAGTGATCCTTCTGCCTCTGTCTCCCAAGTACTAGGATTACAGATGTGCACCACCAAGCCCAGCCTTCATAATAAATTCCATTTTGTGTGTCTTATTTTACACTGAGAACAGAGCTTAAGGTTGCATTATTTTAAAGTAACAGTTTGTTACGTTTGCTCTTATTCATATATATCTTTAAAATCTCTTACAAAAATACCTAGAATAATTTGCCAAAGAAACAAAATCCATATACTTTGCTTTATGTTATATATTTCTTGTTGTTGTTGCTGATTAAAACATACACACACACACACACACACTAGGACAAAAGTAGACCATAGTGGTTGTTAACTGGATTTAAAAGTTTATGTATTCTCATATAATGTGTACATAGCACACATATATAATGCATATGTATATTTAAAATATAATATATGCTTACTTATTTCTATGAAATATATGTGTATTATATGGAATATGTGATTCACAAAGTACACATGAATTGTTTCTATTGGAAACATTATGTTTATTTAGAATTCTCATTTTTGTTAAAAACACTAATGTCTGAATGCAGATTTTCATTATTAATAATAATGTTTTCAAAACTATTAAAAAAGATTGATAATACCCTAGAAGGCTTTCTTGTATGTTTTTAAAACTGATATTTTAATATGACATATAAAGAGAAGCTGCTGATGATAAAGCCAGAGAATATATGTAGATCCTTGCTTTTAAAATTCTTATTCACAGATTGTAAAATAATTCCTAGATAATATTAATCAAGTTTAAAAATCATTTATTTAAATAAACTATAGAGTACAAGTAAACCATTTCTATGAACTTAGGCTACATGAAGTATAGAGGGAAATGTATGTTGCTTTAAAAACTAATAAAAACTTTTTAAAACTCTCACAATGCATCCTAATTCTGAATTAATATTTACTATTATTACTTACATGAGCCAAAATAAACAAACAGTAATATGAAATAAAGTACTTTATGTTTTTATTGAAGATTAACCTTAGTTTTGCCTGCATAAAACCATTCAGATAAGAATGCTATAACACCCATACTCATTTAGACTACTGTAATCTATAATATTTTTATAAACAACATTTGGGAAACAAATTGGATCTACCAAAACCATAAAATATATTTTATATATGTTCTCCTAATACTAACACTTGTTGAAATCCTAGAGCCTCATAAAGTATTTTTAGACTTTATTTTAATTGGCCAACCCCAAACTTTCCTCTCCATATGCTCCATGCACCCTACTTAAACATTAATTACTACTACCAACTTTTTAAAATGTCTTAAAATGAGTCTTTAATCAAATTCAAAAACATGGTATGTAAAAATTGTTTTGCTTTGAATGAAGCTAGTAAATATAACTGCAAACTTTAAAGGCTGGATGTTATGTTCCACACCTATAATCTCACGACTCAGGAGGTTGAGGCAGGAGGAGTGCTGTGAATTCCAAGCTTGCCTGGGCTGAAAAATGAATTCAAGGCCATCCTAAACTCCATAGTGAAACCCTATCTAAATAAATAATAAATCAATAAAGAGTACCTTTAAAATGTTTAATATATAAATTCTGCCATCTCAGTTTAAATTAAACATATTTTACTAAACTTCTCTTGAAACAGGTCCAGGCTAGCTTTGTTAAAAATAAGTCCCAAGGAGCCAGTGGCAAGCCCGTGGGGCTGGGCCAGACCCAGACCCCTCTCTCGACCTCTGCTGTCCCTGCAGACCACCTTGCAGGACCCAGGAACTCGAGCCAGTGGCGTATGCAGAGCTGGGCAAGATCCAGACCCCTCCCATGACCCCCACCATCTCAGCAGACCACCTCATGGGGACCCAAGAACTCCAGCCCACGTGACCCTGCAGTTCCACCAATGCTGTTGGGGATCCCCCCCACCTCCTAGATCTACGATTGCTGTTGATCTGTGAATCCATCAAGAACCTTAGTGGATTAACCATGCTGTATCGAGGGGAGACTCAGTAACCCCTCATTCAAATAGAAGAATTCAGCAGGCTTCCATCAGTGAGGTAAGTTTGCCCCTAAAATAGGAATAGAATTTGGCACCTTCAGTGGGTAAACAGGAGCAATAGCAAAGCCCCCTCCAGAAGTAGGCCATTGGTGAGCTGGCAAGAGGGTGGGTGAGTCCTTCCTCCACACAGAGAACATCAGGTAGGTTGAGGAGGATGCCAATAAGGCCTTCCCCAGCCTGAAAAAAATTAAGGGGGCCTGTGGGACACCCAGCGACACAGTAGGGTCCCACCTGAGACAAACACTATAAACAGGGAGATCTGATGACTACGAACAACCTGAAGACATAATAACAGCAGGAACAAAGGGTTGATTTCCATTGGTACTCCTAGGTTTGTCAGCCTAGGAAGAACATAGGAATCGCCCAACAGGCCCTGCAAGGAGAATTCAGGTGACTGGCCCACCTCTTATGTGGGACATAACAATTGGACAAACATCAACCTTACAGTAGGACTCCAAGAAAGACACTACCAACAGTTGACACTAGTGAGATTGAGGGACCAAATATTAACCTGAAAGGGGAAAATGCAAAATGAAAAAGCAAAATTCAGTCTCAAACATTTAGTCCCTCAGGCACAAGTACAGGAGACATTAAAATAGAGGACTTCAAAAATAACACATCAGAAATCTCTGAAATGATAGCAAGTGAAAAAAAAAAAAACAGCTCCATGATGCTGTAGAAGAAATCAAATTAGAAATAGTTTTGCACATAAAGACAGAAATAACAACCTTAGTAAAGGAGCTAATCAGCATAGCCAGAGAAGAAATAGATTAAAAAAATACAGGAACATGGAAAATTGATTGAAACCTTGAATGAACAATATATAAAACAAGCAGAATTTATGAAACAAACTCAAAGAAACATCCAAGGGACAAAAAATTCTATTGAAAGCTTGCAAAACCAGTACTGAAAGACACTCTAGATAGGGATAAAAATGACCCTGATCTCCAGAACAACAACAGAAAAAACCACCAGATAAGACAAGCAATTAAACAGGGAATAAAAGCAGAAAGGAAGCAACTGGAACAAAACATGGCAAACTTGAGCCATTACACACCAGTTATAGCCATAAATGTAAATGGCAGCAGTTCACCTATCAAAAGAAATATAGCTTGATAGAAGGGATAAAGAATATATGCACCAAGTACAGGAGCACCCAGCTGCACAAGACAAATACTAATGGACATGAAAAGCCAAATACACAAGAACACAACTCTAACAGGGGACCTTAATACCCCATTGTCACAAAGAGAGATCAACTAGAAGAAAAGTCAATGAAGAAATAATAGAACAGAACCATACCTGTAAGAAAATGGACTTAGTAGATATTTACAGAGTGTTCCACCCAACCACATCAGAATATACATTCTTCTTAGCTGTGCATGGGACCTTCTCCAAAATAGACCATGCATTAACTCATAAAACATTCTTAAGTAAATGCAAAGGTATTGAAATTACGCCATGCATAATATCTGACCATAAGGCATTGAAATTGGAAATTAATGGCAAAAGAAATTTAAAACCTGCATAAATACATGGAACTTAAAAAACAACCTTTTGAAGAACCAGTGGGCTACAGATGAAATTAAAGAAGAAATAAAGCAATACATACAAATCAATGAAAATGCAGAAACAACATACTGTAATCTGTGGGATGCAATGAAAGCAGTCTTAAGAGGGAAATATATAGTAATAAATTGTCATATCAAGAGAGCAGAATGAGCACAAATAAACAACCTAATGCTTCATCTCAAGCTTCTAGAAAAAGAAGAGCAAGTAAAACCCAAAGTTCATAGAAGAAAGGAAACTATAAAAATCAGAGCAGAAATTAATGAAATTGAAACAAAAAAATACAAAGTATTAATGAATTAAAAAGATGGTTTTTGAGAGAATAAAAAACTTGACTTACCTCTAGCTAACTTCATTAAGAAAAAGGAAGAAAAAAACCCAAATTCACGGAATAAGGACTGAAAAGAGCGAAATTACTACAGATCCCATGGAAATTCAAAAGATCGTGAATATCTATGTTGAAAATCTCTACTCACATAGAGTGGAAAGCACAGAGGAAATGGACAGATTTCTAAAAACATATGAACTACCAAAGCTCAACCAAGATGATATAGCAATTTTGAATAACCCAAAATCAGATGTTGAAATTGAAAACATAATTAAAACTTACCAACAAAGAAAAGCCCAGGTCTTAATGGATTCACAGCTAGATTCTATAAGAAATTTAGAAAAGATTTGATGCCAATACTCCTTAAACTCTTCAATGAGATTGAAAAGGAAGCAATCCTCCCTAAATCATTCCTGAAGTCAAATATTACTCTGATACTCAAACCAGAGAAAGACCCAATAAAAAAGGAGAACTATAGGTCAACCTCACTAGTGAACATTGATGCAAAGATTCTCAATAAAATACTGGCAATTAGAATGCAACATATCATAGAGAAGATTATACATCACGATCAAGTGGGATTCATTCCAGGAATGCAGGGATGGTTTAACATACACAAATCAATATTTGTAATACACCACATCAACAGAGCCAAAAACAAAAACCACATGTTCATCTCAATAGATGTGGAAAAAGCTTTTGATAAAGTCCAACATATGTTCATGATAAAAACCCTTCAGAAACTCAGAATACACATTGTCTACATAAATCTCATAAAGGCCATCTATGACAAACCACTAGCCAACATTATACTAAATGGACAAAAAATGAAAGCTTTCACTTTAAAATCAGGAACAAGACAAGGATGTCCACTATCACCACTCCTATTCAATATAGTTCTGAAAATACTAATCAGAGCAACAGACAAGAGAGAGAAATAAAAGGAATAAAGACAGGAAAGAAGTTAAATTGCCACTATTTGCAAATGACATGATACTCCATATAGAAGACCTAAAAAACTCCATTAAAAGACTACTAGAGATAATAAAAAATTCAACAGTGTAGCTGGATACAAAGTCATTGCTCAAAAATCAATAGCATTCTTGTACACAAACAAAAAACTCATTGACAGAGAAATTATGGAAATAGCACCCTTTACAATAACACCTAAAAAATGAAATACTTAGGAATCAACCTAAGAATGTAAAAGACCTATATGCTGGAAATTATGCTATGCTAAAAAGTAGATTGAAAAGTGTGTTAGAAAATGGAAAGATACTCCTTGCTCTTGACTAGGAAGAACCAACATTGTGAAAATGGCCATACTCCAAAAACTGTTATACAGATTTAATGCAATCCCAATCAAAATACCATTAACATACCTTACAGATCTAGAGAAAACACTCCTAAAATTCATTTGGAAATAGAACAAACCTAGAATAGCAAAGGCAGTTCTATACAACAAAGGCAAAACAGGAGACATCTCAATTCCTGACTTGAAACTATACTACAAAGCCACAGTGATAAAATCAGCATGGCACTGGCAAAGAAATAGACCTAAGGATCAATGGAACAGATTATAAGATGTAAACACAACTATAAAGACATTCAGCCACCTGATATTTGACAAAGAGGCTAAAAATGTTCACTGGAAGAAGAATAGCCTCTTTAATAAATGGTATTGGAAAAATTGGCTTTCCACATCCCAAAGACTGAAAATAGACCCATGCCTATCACCATGCACTAAAGTAAAGTCAAAATGGGTCAAAGACCTAAATATTAAAGCAGAAACCCTAAATCTACTGGAATACAAGGTAGGTAGAAATCTTGGAGACATAGGAATAGGCAAAGAATTCATGAACAAAATACAAACTGCACAGGAAATACTTCAAAGAATCAACAACTGGGATCTCATACTATTGAAAAGTTTTGCACTTCAAAACAAACCACCAACAGAAACCCCACAGAATGGGAAAGAATTTTAGCCAGCAACCCCTCAGACAAAGGACTTACATCCAGAATATAAAAAGAATTTTAAAAAATCAAGCCCCCCAAATTCAAAGACCTTCTCCAAAAATAGGCATCTGAGATGAACACACAGTTCTCAGTGGAAAATATACAAATGACAAATAAATACATGAAGAAATGTTCACTATCACTAGTCATTTGAGAAATACAAATTAAAACAACATTGAGATTTCATCTCACTCCAGAAAGAATAGCTGCCATCAAGAAATCAACTGATCACAAATATTGGTGAGGCTGAGGGAAAAAGGAACAGTGCTCCACTGTTGGTGGGAGTATAGACTAGTGCAGCCAGTATGGAAATCATTATGGAGAATTCTCAGAAGACTAGGATTAGAAATTCCATACAATCCAGCTATTCCCCTCCTGGGTATTTTCCCAGAAAAACTGAAAAGATCATGTCACCATGATATATGTGCACCCATGTTCATAGCAGCACAATTTGTAAGAGCTAAATCTTGTAAACAACCAAGATGCCCATCAACTGCAGAGTGGATGAAAAAGATGTGGTATTTTTATGCAATGGAATATTTCTCAGCTATAAAAAGGATGATCTTGAGGCCTTTACAAGTAAATGGAGGCAACCTGAGAATATCCTCATTAGTAAAATAAATGAGAATCATGTTTATAAATATCACATTGTCTCTCTAGTGTAAAAAGTAGTAAGAAATGTAGAAATAATAAAACCCAAAATGTGTAATTGCTATTGTAAAAAGGAGAGGGAAAGAAAGCACTCTAAAGTGTATAACTACATGTATGTTTAAGTGTGTAAGGTAGAAAACCATTTTACTGTTTTTGTTAGATCATTGAGCAGAACTGTTTGCAGTCTCACTGTTTTAATGTCTGCTTTCTATGCTTTAATTTTGTAACTTGAACAACTATTTCTAAGATGACAATATGTAATTTATCAACTAGTGATTTCTTAGTATTTTTTTGAAATTCTGTATTATTTCTACCCTTTTTTCTGTTTTTCTTTTTTTTTTCTTTAAATAAAAAAATTAAAAATAAAAAAAGTCCAAACAAGAGCAATAAGCAGACACTTCCCAGGGAAGGAAACACAGATAATCAACAGACACATGAGAAAATATTCAACATTTCTGACCCTTAGAAAAATGAAAATTAAAACAACCCTAAGATTTCATCTTATTCCAGAAAGAATGGCAATTATCTGGAAATCAAATAATAACAAACGCTGGTGTGGTTGGATGCAAAATGAATCTCCTTGCATGGTTGGTAGGATTGCAAACTGGTACAACCATTATGGAAATCAATGTGGAGATTTCTTAAAAATTGAAATTAGAATTTCCATGAAACCCAGATCTCCCCTTCTTCTAGGTATCTTGCCCAAAGAGCTCAAGTCATCATACCACAGTGATATATGACACCAATGTTTATCGCAGCACAGTTCCTATAGCTGAATTCTGGGAACAGCCTGTATATCCACCAAAAGATGACTGAATAAAGAAAATTTGATATCTGTATATAATGGGATTCTAGCCTGCTATAAAGAATGACAGATTTGAGACATTCGTAGGAAAATGGATGCACACAAAGATGAAAGAAGGGGATGGGAAACAGATAAGAGGAATGGAAGGGATTTTTTAAAAAGAAATGAACTGTAATATGCATACGTAACCACTTCCAAGATAACTGTAAATTGCATGAATTGCAAACATGTACTAATAAAAAAGAAATACTTTATTTAAAAAATCAGTCCCAAGAGCAGTAGTATATATTTTGTTTTAATAATGTTTCCTATAGGATTAACAGATGGAGTCAGGTTGACAACTATAAATCAATAAAACTACAATCTAAAAAACAATTAGAAAGTATCTAGATAGTCAGGCATGAGAGCATACACCTATGATCCTAGCACTTAGAGGCCTCAGGAAAAAAGATTGCTGTGAGTTCGAGGCCAGCTTGGGCTACTCAGTGAGTTCAAGGCCAGTCTAGACTATACGGAGAAACTCTGTCTCAAAAAAACAAGAGAGACAAGAAGCTATTCATTTAGATACACTCTTTGCAGGTTATTTTGTCATAGTTGTCTAGTTTCATAGTTGAATTTCTATATTGGGGTATAATTATTCATCTTGCATGCACAAATATCAATAAATAATATTAAATAATTTATCACCCATGTTCAATTTATACTAAGCACTAACAATAAGGTCCAATGTAATTGATTTCACATACAGTTTTTAAAACGTTGCACTAGCTATATAAAAATTAAATAACTAAATTCCTTATTAAATCATCAAAAATTAAAGATTGGATGGTTTTAGTACAGAGCAATTAGATGCTTCATTTTAGTTATGTAAGAGACATACAAAAATCCAGGAAAAACATACAAAAAAAATATAGTTGCCATGTAATTAGTTGGAGGTGGATTTAAAACTATTCGTTTATGCACAAAAGTAAAAAACAGACTTGTGCTTTCCAGAAGTATGATGTGGTAACAGCATGAATATTAATTATCTCTATAGGATGGGTAATGCTTCTGATCAGCAAAAGTGAATAGTGATACGAAATTACACTTCAGTGCTCAATGTTTTCTTTTTAAAAACAATACAGATTTATAACAGAGATGCTTGGCTTCATACATTTATGAAAAAGATTAAAGTGAGAATCCAGAATTCAGGTTGTGCTTTAACATTGCTAATAATTATAAATTGTAATCATTATGTTTGTGCTATATAACATAGCCCTAATGCTATGTAATAAAATGATTTTATTACCCATCTCAGGAATTTTTTAATTTATCTTGGAATTGATAAGAATATATCCTTAAAATAAATCTTTGTATCTAATTCTTACTACTGTAGGGGCCATTTATCTTTGAAATTAATTTGTATATAAAAAATAATATTTGAATATAATGACGATAATCACATGCTAAAAATTACAGAGTAAGAAAGAAAGTGAACCCATCGGATAGGATTAAGTTTGGGGAAAATGTTTATAACACTCTATTTTGTAATGACATTTATATGGCTTAAAGTTATTTTACAAAAATAATTATTGTATATTTATATGTATAAACATAATTATTGTATATATATTTGTATAAACATTTTACAGTCTGTGTAATAATTATTGCCATATAACAATTCTGTGATATAAGTGTGTCCAATATTATGCTCATCTAATGAATCAAGAAACTATGTATAATTTCTTGTGCAAATATCACACATATAACAATCAAGAAGCATACCAGGAAGGGAATTTCCTGATTATCAATGTCTTGCTAATTTTTTTCCCCACCATGATGAACAGAACACAGTCTCAGTAGAAAATCTACCAAAAATTTTTACTTCATCAAAGCAAAATTAGCATGAAAAAATCAAAGTGATGAATTCAATTCATTTGCCTTACAGTGTGCTCTCCTCGTCTGAGATTCCTCCCTCCCGTGGCCTTGTCAATTTCGATTTCTTTCTCATAATGCCTCCTATTAACTTTCACAAATGGAAAGGCTTGTTCCTTCTGAATGTCTGCAGAATCTATTGAGGTTGGCACTTGGCTTGCACTTCATTACAGATGGCATTGTATTGCTATTTAGCTATATTATTTCTCATGTCACCAACTGAATCTCTAAAAGGAAAGATCTGTGTTTATAAAATCTGTTATACTACCAATAGCTTGCATCTCTTCTCTGAGGTCTCTGAAAAGCTCTCTAATTATTTCCCATAAAATTATTTTCTGTACATTTTGTATCTTACTGTGCATGCTGAATTTCTGGAAGGCCATTTTCCCAAAAATCCCAACAAGTAGACCATGGAAAATATTAGGGAATGCTCAGCCAGTGTTTAATAAACAATGCATAAACGTTCTACAAATTTTGCTCTATAGTCTATAATTTTATTTTTCATAAAATAATTTTTGAAATGCATTTTGGCATTGGAGAGGTATACCTTTGTCATCAACTGTGATCAGTCTTCTATTATACACTATTCCCATTTCATTTGTGAAGAAAAAAAATTTTAAATAATTTAAAAATGATTTTATAATTTAAATCTAAAATGCCCAACAAAAGTCTCATGTGTTCTGAGATGGGGCTTTTAGAAGCTGACTGGTAGAAGCTTTACATGCTCTATTGGATCAATCCACTTGTATATTCATGTGATGTTAGGATGTGGGAACTGGTTGGAGTTGGGTTACTGGGCACTTGACCTAGAAAGAATGCCTGTCCCCAAATGTGCCTTTACCCCTGCTTCCTGGTTGCTGCACACTGAGCAGCTTTCCTCCCCCACTCCCTTCCATTATATGGCTTCTGCAATAGACTGAGGACTAAACCCTCTAAAACTGTGAGATAAATTAAACCACTCTTACTTTTAAATTGTAGGGGGGAAATGAGTAATACAGACTATGTACCTAAATTTTTAAATTTCAGAAGTTCTAAAATAATTACAGTTCTTTCAGACACATAGTTGTTTTTATCATTGGATTTTATTTTACCTTTTTTTTTTGGAAGCTGTATTCCTAAATAGATAAGAATGAACATGATTGTTCTCTATTGCTATCCAATGGGAGGCTGTTTGGATTTTTCTAAGGGTGTCTACAGAAGTGAGCTCTTTTTTCAGTAAATATGTGAATATACACTATGTAATGCTCATTTTTAAATAAATTTGTAATGTAGTATCTAAGACTATTTCAGGGGAGCATCCTTTTGTTCTGATTATGATAAAGATTCTGGATGAAAGATAGTACTAAATGCATAAAACATGTATTTATTAGAGGTATGCTAAATTCAAATTGGGTATTAGAATGCTAAAATTGAGGCAATTCCTTAAAATTATTTAAAATTCAAGCAAGAAAAGTTATTTTACAAGGGCATGCATATGTACATCAAAATCAAAATCAATAGACATCTCTGTTATTAAGAAAACTACATAATGAGAAGAAATATAATAGTTCATATTTAAAGAGCATTTACTAAGTTTTTTATGAAGCTTCTAAAGGATCATTTAGTCCTTGCTATCCCTCCTTTTAAAAATGTGGCAGTCTGAATGCATCTTAAAACTTTGGGTTTTTTTGTCCTTTTTGCCAATAAACATTTTCCCCTTATCCCTTTCCAATCTCACTAGAATTCACCAGTCTTTATTGTTTATACCATTC
This sequence comes from Hydrochoerus hydrochaeris, assembly GCA_004027455.1. Lineage (NCBI taxonomy): Eukaryota > Metazoa > Chordata > Mammalia > Rodentia > Hydrochaeridae > Hydrochoerus > Hydrochoerus hydrochaeris. The sequence continues at coordinate 75,979 of PVLA01004925.1, forward strand.
CCTTTGTCAATTCATACTATTCTATGGATAACATTTCCATTTCCATGGCTTCAATTTTGCATTTTCTTCCCTACTGTTGTTTGTCCATTTCCATTTTCCATAGGTATCGCAGATAAATAGCTTTTAGTCTAGAACAATGGAGTATAGCAGGGAGGGAGAAAGGAAAAAGAAAACAGTTACCTTAAACTTCAATCAATCCAGAGCTGTCAAAAGGGCACTTACATAACTGCACAAACTGCACAGGTTAATCTTATGCTTAGACTCAACCCACTCATTCCAAAACGAAATTTCCACTCAAAGCAGTCTGGCAAGAATGGCCACCATGATTAGGGGCTTGTGTGCTGAAGTACTCTCTATTAAACAAATATTAAATTACTTAACCTATTTTTTCCTGTCACTTTCTTGAATAATAGCTAATACTACCACATGTCCTAACACAAACCTTCTATCTCCATGTTGTAAACCCCTCAGACTCATAATCTAATTGCCCTGTTGATATAAAAGCAGAGTCAAGAAAAAACACTCAAAGTTATTAAAATGATACATAATATTACTTCTCTAAGAATAATTATGGGTATCAGCTATGACTCCATACTAATGTGTTTTATAGATCATAATCTTTGAGGATCACTGTTTCCCTTTAAACATTTTACTAAAATGTAATTTTTTTCCTAGGGTACATTAATGATATTCTTTTTTAAAGTCTCACAAATCACAAGACTAATTTGTATGTGGAATTAAAGTATTTTGTACCCACCTAAAAATATTACTGTATTCAACAGAATTTGATAATTTTTCATAAAAGGACTTTTATGAAGTTATAAGAATTTAAGATTTCCAGGTTAACTTTTTCTTTTTTCTACTTTTTTTAGAATACAATGAATGAATCCCATTTATCTCTTATTAGGGAAGAAATTATTACCTGTAATGGTGTAAAAATAAGTAACAGTGAAAAAATTTTAAAAATTATGTAACAGTAGATACTATTTAGACATTAAATTACTGCAAAAAATAGTATTTCATGATAAGTAAGAAACTGAGAAGGGAAAGCTTAAATATTTAACGCAGCAATGATCTTTTAGAAATACTGTCTTCTAGTGACAAACATGAAGTCATGTGTGATAAACTTGTCAGCATTTGCTTTGAGGTCAGACACAGTACAATAGCACACAGGCTGATTAGGGCCAGAGATGTCCAGACATCCACATATGACTCTTGGGCTGCACCATAGAAAGTTTCCCCTCAAAATGTAGCAAATACAAAAATACAGGGTTTTTTGATACTAGCTCTTTGAAACAGGTAAGTTACCATATTAAGAGAGAGGTTTACACCAAAAACGTCCTCATGCTGAAATCAAGCAACAAGCTTTCTTCCTTGCTTCTAATTGGTGTCAGCCTTGCAACAAGAGATGGAATGTTGCTAAGGAATGGACGACAGAAGGACCAAGTGGAAGCTATGTTTCTGTTTTTCCTCACTATTCTGTTTTGTTTCTCTCCATTCCTCTTCATTCATTTATGGTCATTCTTTTTCCTTCCAACCACTCCTCCTCCAAATATATCTCTCATCCCCCAGAGCTTTATAAATCTCATTTTTTAAAGAAAATTGCTACAATTAATTGTACCTAGGGGTGAAAAACTGAAAAGAAGCCATGAGTATACTCCCGCAGAAGATTCTAATGAGCTGATCTGAATGGATAGATAATCTGAAAGAGAGCAAAGAATGAAAGCACACAGAGAAATCTGGATAAATTCTCTGAGGATATAATGAAATGAAACAAACATAAAAAGCAACTGCTATCAAAAATATAGCAGTATGGCAATGCTACACATCTGTTCAGAGTGGTCACTAAGTAGTATATTCACTAAGTAATTCAGTAAGTAGTATACATCAGTGGGCCAAAATAGCTATGCTTAAAAGGAAAACAAAATGCCTAAGGGCCGGATAAATCAATGCCATGGAATCTAAGACTTAAAATAATTATCAAGATCTAAAATTACTGTCCTTAATTATACTGAAGTTCAGTATTTGTTAGTGTCATAATTTCTGTATCTCTTTCAAGCCTGCATACATACACACTAAGTCATTCTTCAATGTCATTATTAATTTAAAAATTTACCTATTTATCAAAACAATACATACACACTGACCAAAATTTCAAATATAAGGAAAGTGCAAAAAATCTTCACTCAAAACATAACTCTAAACCAAGTGTGGTGGCCCATGTCTGTAATCCCAGGATTTAGGAGGCTGAGGTAGGAGGATCACTGGGAATTAAAGGCCAGTCTGGGGTACACAGTGAGTTCAAGACCAGTCTGAACTACATAGTGAGACCCTGTCTCAAAAAAAAAGAAAAAAAAATACAACACCAACAAGCCTCTAAATAAGAAATTTAATTCTAAAACTTTGGCATATTTTGCATATATTAAAAAACTATTGGTTTCTGAAGTTTCTACCATATTAAAAGCTTGAATCTAGTCTTTTACTTGTGGTATAATCATTTTATTCTTGCATTTATATTTGGGAAAATTGAAACAATTTCTTGTTTTATTACTATAGTGTTCATAGTAAATGAACATCACTTTTAAATAATTCTTTAGTCTGATAAATGTTTATTAGCTTTTTGAAATAATAAGAAGCTACTAAAGGCCCAAAGTTTGCCATCATAACACTGATTATTTTCCTAGTGAATGAGAGGGTGCTCCCTAGAACCCCAAACCTTAGGCATCCCCGCTGTTGCTGGGAGAACCCTGTGTTGCTTATCCACAAACGTACCTTCCTCTTGAATGGCCTCAGCTCAAAGAATCTGCTTCACTGGACGCCAGTTTCTGATCAATGCCTAGGCCAGACCATTTGTTTCCACTCACAAGTCTCAGGGGTATCCCGGCTCCGAAAGCCTCCTTGACATTCTCATAAACCTTTCCTGGACCAGATTCTTCTTCCTTCATAAACACCATCACAGATTCTTCGAGTAGAGCAACACCTAATAAACTTCCTGGAGGTCGAGGTCCATTTCAGGGACTATGTCTAGGCAGCTGCTCCAAAGACAGGCTACTGCAACTTTTGCAACTACCAACAACCCACAGAAAATAGTATCTCTATTGCTATTTGTTTGGAATTTGTAAGGTTGGGTTTTGTTGTTGTTGTTGTTGTTTTAGCAGGGGAGAGTTTGCAATGTTGTCTTTCTAATCTGGTCTTCAGGTACAATTTGGTCTTAGTCTTAAAATTAAACATAACAGAAAGTAACAGAAAATAGCCAATTTCTAGGACAGCTAAGACCCTAGGAAAGAAATTTGGCTGTTGGGCTATTGAGACCCAATGAAAAAAATGAAACTCAAATGCATAAAACTGAAAATTAAGGTGCTAGAGATTAGCGGTGCTCACAGCAAGTCTGATTATTTCTATCATGTTAATTTATCCATTGAATAGTAATCAAACACTGTTTTAGAGACTGATTCAACTTTTATGTCTAATTTTTTCTCAACCTTAAAGACAAGGAGATAGGTTGGAAGGGAAATAAGAGAAAGAAAGAGAATACTTGTTGACCGGGCATGTATTAAGATCCATGGGTATTATTCCTAGGCTTTCGCATGCATTTGTAGATTGTTTTGTGTAAAGAAAACATCTGAAAACGGAGGAACTTAATGCCCTGCCTCTAACATTGACCATTAGGTTATACTGTAGACAGCAGAGGTGTCGTGGACTCTGTTTTGATCAGGCAGATGACAAATGCACACTGGCTGTAAACAGTGTTACAGAGAACGTTTTATTCACTGGTAACAGAGTGCAGCTGGGTTTTAAGGAATTTATTTTTCTTTTCTCTTCTTTTCGTCTTAAGAGTAGGAAGAATTTATTGAGAGGAAGAAAGCTTTTGTCTGAGAGGGACATAAGAGGCCCAGAAAGTGGGTCCTCAAGGAACTTATTCAGGGCTAAAAATGGTTGCCAAGGTAGAAGCTACAATACACTAGTTGATAGCAAACAGTACAGTCCTGCGATTTCATTAATAACTATCTCATATCAAATTTCCTTGCGGTAGGAAGAGTTTATTAATTTGCACTATTACACACAAAAGGGAAATATATATTATTCATTCAGGATTGTGCTGCAAGCCATGAATCTTGTTTGTCAATATTCTCTGCCTTTTTGATAATACTACACACATTAGTGTTTTCTGCATGTTATCCAAACACTTCAGAATAAAATGTTCTATATCCATCAGTAGTTTATAACTGGATATTATAAACAACTTATAACTTTGGTTAATAGTTATAACTGCTTGTTAACAGTTTATAACTGCATGTTAATTATTTTTAAATATGTAAAGGTTTAGAAAAGACAGATCATCTTTTAAAAAACTTTTGAGGGTAATTTTTTTTAAAGATGTTAAAATAAGAAGACCTTTCTGTTTTAAAGTGTGCTCTGAAAAAATTAGCACAACAAGCAGCATGAATATAGTAATATCAGTGATCTAATCATACAGTCAAAATCTGATATGAGCAAGGCGAATGACTGGAAATATAATACCTTGTGTTTTCCTAATAATTTGACACAAGACAAAATAAAAGGAGAAAGAAAAAGAAAACCAGCTGTCTCAGGAGTGCAGTTTTTCTGCTGTTAATGTGAAAGAATTATAATCCACATGGAGATTTATATTGAATTGACATTATTACTAAGTCAAAGATGATATGCAACCAGAAAAAATGAAAATGGTCATTAGAAAGGCTTTGAGACAGTATTTTATATTCTCTGATAGTTCTTGTACTAAAAATAGTTATTGGGTAAAATAGGTTTGATAAAACAAATATTCATACAGTTTGTACAGTAATAATAATTCTTAGAACTAAAATACCATTATCTCTATGAGAAACAGATTCTGTGATTCTTTGGTTAGAAACAGATTTTAGTGTGATTCTTTGGTTAGAGGTTAATCAAAAAATCTGACAGGCTACCCTTCAAGTTCAATGCCTAAAATAAATGAATAAAGGTTTTTAAATATTCTCTTCTATTTTGCCAATTATCTAGAAAAATGTATTATATTGCTCACAAATAGGACTGATTCACTTGTAAAAGTGGTTCAGATACCTTTCACTGGCCTTAAATATACTATTCAATATTCATGTCTTACAGAATGCATGCAATGAAAACTGTTCATAGGCAAAAGTCAGTCCAAGATATCAGCCCTCAAACTTAACAAAGTTTTGTATTCCGAATCAGTATTGCTATAGAACAAAGAGATTCAGAATAGGAGAGAAAAAATTAGACATAAGGGTCAAATTAGTCTCTATCACAGGGTATGATTATTAATCAATGGGTAAATTAAAAAGATAGGAAAAAGCTCTACAGTAATATATGAGCACCCATGTTCATAGCACCACAATTTGTGATAGCTAAATCTTGGAAACAACCAAGATGCCCATCAACTGCAGAGTGGATGAAAAAGATGTGGTATTTTTATACAATGGAATAATACTCAGCTATAAAAAGGATGATTTTGGGGCCTTCATAGGCAATGGAGACAACTTGAGACTATCCTCATTAGTGAAATAAATAAGAATCATATTTCTAAATATCATATTGTACCTCTAGTATAAAAGTAATAAGAAATGTAGGAGTAATAAAACACAAAACGTATAACTGCTATTGCAAAAAAGAGAAGAAAAGAAAGTGCTCTAAAGGATATAACTGCATGTATTTTTAAGTGCGTACAATTGATAACCACATTACTAAGTTTTTGTTAGAAGGTTGAACAGAACTGTTTGTTTACAGTCTTGCTGTTTGAATGTCCACTTTGCATGCTTTACATTTGTAATTTGAACAACTACTTCTAAGAGGACGATATGTAATTATCAACTAGTGATTCCTTACTGTTTATTTTTTGAAATTATATATTATTTCTACCCTTTTTCTGTTTTTTTTCTTTAAATAAAAATTTTTTAAATGTAATATTTTTATGCAATGGACTATTACTCAGCTATAAAAAGGATGATCTTGAGGCCTTTATAGGTAAATGGAGGCAATGTGAGACTACCCTCATAAGTGAAATAAGTAAGAATTATATTTCTAAATATCACATTGAGTCTCTAGTGTAAAAACTAATAAGAAATGTAGGAGTAATAAAACCCAAAATGTGTAATTGCTATTGTAAAGAAGAGAGGAAAAGAAAGTGCTCTAAGGGAAACAAATGCATGTATGTTTAAGTGTGTATGATAGATAACCATATTACTAAGGTTTTGTTGGATCATTGAACAGAAATGTTTGCAGTCTCACTGTTTAAAATATCTACTTTGTATGCTTTAATTTTGTAACTTGAACAACTATTTCTAAGAGGACAATATGTAATTTATCAACTTTTTTTGAAATTCTGTATTATTTCTACCCTTTTTTCTGTTTTTCTTTTTTTCTCTTTAACACTTTAAAAAAAGTTTATGAAGCAATAACTGTATAGATAAGGTTCTTTCTCCTTTTAGTCAGAACACTGTGACTTGAATTAAATAAAATTTGTTAAAACATAAAAAAGAAGACAATCTCTTAGGTATTGGCCTTATTATCAAATTTTATCTGACTTGAGTTTTTCTCATGACATGGTGCTTTTGAATATTTAGAAATGTGGAAATATTTCCCTTCTCTTTACTATAAAGGTTGCTTTTGTGTGTATTGATACAGAAATATTTGAAACACTTGTAGAAACTCTTTGATATGTCTTTGTGTTCTTAGAGAATTTATTTTTTCGTTTTGTTATCAGATAATGAAAAGTTCATTATCCAACAAGTTGAGCTTTACATAGAACACTTGAAATTAATGCTTCATTAAACAAAGCCTTTATGGTAACCTTCTATTTGGTATTTTTAAGACTGCTATATAGAAGTATTGGACAAATATACTTCATACACAATAAGCTCAGGCAAAACTTCGGAGTTATAAGACTTTACTGTATGTATTAGTTTTAAAAGATTATGAGTAGACAATCCAGTTTATGAGTAGGTTGACTATACCTTTAGCTTTCAAAAACATGAGTCACAGATATACATAGGACACCTTAGCAGAGTACCATGAAAAGATTCAATTTATATTACTAAATGTATTATTATTGTTAAATGTTTTAAAATTAAGGTATTGCCCATAATTCTAAAATATCAAGTGGTAAGAAAGCAAAACAATTAAATACTGTTAAAATATATGAATTTTATATCTAAAATATAGTAGATTTTAATTTTTTTAATGTTCCAGTTTCCTCATATATAAAGTATAGGTTTGATATATTTTCTTATGATTATTTCTTTTGGGATGCAAAGATACCACGGCATTATTTTGGAGGACATATAAAATAGTTCTCAATGTGAAACATTGTAAATCATATTTTTATGTTGAAAATAATAAATAGGTTTACAATTGCAGTTTGCATAAAATTAAAAACAAATAATGATATCAGAAAGCATTTACTCAGAGAACTTGCATAATTTTATTTTGTTTTTGTGGTGCTGGCTGTCAAATCTAGGGAAGGAAACAAAGCAAACACTCTACCACTGAGATTCATGCTCAGTCCTGTGTTACGTTAAATGATACTATGTACCATAAGTGAATAATTTGTATATGTCACACTCCATTGTAATTTTGTGTTTTGGTTCATAACTGATTTCCTGGAGCCTAGAAGACTACTGAGTACATGCTAAAATAGACACAAATAAAGAAAAGATTAATCTCCTTTCACACAAAAATGTTAGGTAATTATTTGGATGACTACAATAGTTGTTAAATTTTTACTGAATTTTTAACAAAGATAATGTTTTATGGCTAGAAATATCATGGATCCTTCCTGAGTAGAAATGAGTTTGTGAGCAAGTGATTCACAAGGGGAGATAAAAACTAATCAATGGTAGAACATGGTAAGAAACAAGGATGGAAAATAAAAGCTAAAACCATAAGAAAACTAAATAAATGATTAGATGATACAAAAAAAATGTTATTCTCAAACTCATCCTCTAGGAAACATTGCCATTCAACTTCATTTTGAAGACTGTTTCTCCAAGTTTGATTCTTTTACATGCCATATGTAAGTGATTGTGCAATATTTGCTTATTGCCCTCTAAGTAATGTCTTACAAGTTCACCCGAACTATCACAAATGGCAGCGGACACTGAAGATTTAGCTCAGTGGCATAAGTGCCTGTCTGGCAAGCATGAGGTCATGAGTTCAATCCCCAGTACTGCAAAAAGAAAAAAAATGGCAGAGGAAATGCAGTGAAGAAAATAGGTGACTATTGGTCAAAAAGAGCAAACTTTCTGTTGGAAGAGATGTAAGTTCTAAAGATGTAATTAACATATAATATGGTAAGCACAGTTAATAAGAGTGTGTGCTTGATTTTTGGTGAGCAGAACTTGAATGTTATCACACATAAAATGGTAATGTACAGATATGACAATTTTCAATTAACTATTTCTCAGTGTGTGCTGTAAAATGGTAGTTTTAATTAATATCAATGACTATATAATGTATACTTACTGATATAGGAATGTTAGCATTCCTATATCAGTAAATTAACTCCTATTAAACATTAGTATTATTCATAAACTGATTATACGTTCTATGAGATCCAGGAAAACTCTTCCTCTGTATTTGGTGATACTAGAAGTATGGTGTTAACTATTGTTATTCTCCTATTATTTTGTTATTAATTTTTGTTTTAATTTTTTTCCATAAAATTAAAATGTGTATAAACCAAAATCATATAAATACAATTATATAGATAGATAGATAGATAGATACTAAAATGAAATTTGTGAATGCAAAGTATTATAATGTTTTTATTTTTTATAAAATAAAAAATATAGCGATATAGCCAATCTTCTCTGCCTCATCTCTGCTATCCTATTTTTCTGTCATTGTTGTTTACTTTTCTCCTTCATTCCACTGTCTGTCCCTTTCATTGAGGCCTTTCTGCCATTGTTCCTGGAATCCTGGTGATTTTCTTCTCTCTCTCTGGAATGTCCTTCAATATTCTTTGCAGGGTTGGATTGGTCACAAACTCCCCAAGTTCCTCTTTGTCATGGAAATATCTTGTCTCTCCATTAATTTTGAGAGACAGTTTTGTAGGGTAACATCAATCTGGGTTGGAGGTTATTTTCTTTCAGGGCTTGGAATATTTCACTCCAAGCTCTTCTTGATTTGATACTTTGCATTGAGAAGTCTGCTGTAATTTTGATGAGTTTTCCTTTATAGGTAATCTGTTTCTTTTCTCTGGCACTTTTAATATTCTGTTCTTGTGATGGATTTCTGGGATCCTGGTTATTATATGTCTGGGTGTAGATCTGTTTTGGTTGTAGCTGGCTGGAGTTCTGTATGCCTCATATATCTGAACATAACTTCTGTTTCCAATGCTTGGGAAGTTTTCCTTAATTATTTCTGTGAATAGCCTTTTTATTTCATTTGTATTTGTCCCTGCTTCTTCATTCATGTTTTTTATTCTTAAGTTATAAATCCTCTTGTCATCTTCTAGACTTTGTATCATTACTTCCTGGTTTCTTGTTATTTTTAAGAGATCCTTCCTTTAGCAATTATACATTGCAAATCTGTCTTCAAGTTTTGAAAGTCTGTCTTTAGTTTCTGTCAAGAAGTTTTGCCAGCTTTCAATGGAGTTTTTAATTTCCTGATATTCTCTTTGTATCTGTTTCTTGTATTCTAGATTTTGTTTATATTCTTCATCAAAGGTTTCTCTCCTTTCTCTGGGTTCCTCCATTCTTCCATTTGTGTCTTCTTAAGGAGTGCCCAGAATTTCTTTTATTAATCTTCTTATATCTTGCTTCACCTAAGTTAGCATTTCAGATTTAAATTCATCAATGAGGTAACAGAAGTATTTGTTTATTTCCAATGAGGCTGTGTCTGATATTGCATGTTTGCTGCTTTGACCCCTCTGTATTTACCTCTCCTGGACTTATTTTCCCTGGGTCAGCAATTGTAGGATTTTTGTTGTTTGTCTTGTCATGTTTCAGGTTTCTTTCAGACAAGTGAATGGTAGAGGTCTCAGGACCTTTTTGTATTGCTTACAGTTTTTCTGAAGCATACTAGATAGGGGATTGCTGCTCTCTCCAGTTTGCTGTTGATCTGTGAGGTACATGGCAGGGGCGATGTGGGCCGGCCCCTCCCCTCTAAGACAGTCGACCAGTGAGTGTCTTCAGCACATTAGTTTGTGCCCTGTGGTTGTCACAGGTTCAGGACAGCCTCATCTCTGGCTATTGGATCCCGACCAGGGGCATGGCCCAGCACAAGCAGATCCCACCAATCCTCTTTGGGCCAGGAGCCACTGCTGAAACTGCTTCAGTTGTCAATTCAAGCCTGTTCTGCCCAAATCCAATATATCATCTAGCAGGTCATCCCACTCCGGGGAATTCAGTTCTCAGCACTCACCATGCTTCTTCTTTTATTAATTTTTTTTATTTTTCTTATTCTTCAGTTTCTTCCTGGGTTGTGAGAATTCCTCTCCTTTCATCTGGTCTTCTCCATGGGGTCAGATTCTAGCATCTGAGCTGTTTTTCTCAGAGAGGCTCTCTATCGTGCTACCTATCAATTGGCCATCTTTTTTCTTCTCATAAAGAAAAAAGAATTGTAATTCACATATGGAACCAATTCCTATAAATACTCTCAAAGAAATGAACTATACACACAGTTTCTAGAGGTCCAAACTTGCAGATGGTAAGGTGCCTCCATGACAATCCAAGAATACTAGAAAATCTGGATAACTGAGAACAGAGGAAATCAGAAATATATGTAATGTTGCTGAATAGATCAGGTGACAAAAGTTTTTTACCTTGGCTTTGAAGACTTGAGACAGAACAAACTGTATGTGTTCTTCAAAGTTTATAAGATTTTCAACTGAAATTTTTGAAAGCATTTAATTATCTTTGTCTCAGAAGTTACACAACACCATGAACTAAAGTAGGCTTATAGGGCTGGTGATTTAGCTCAGCAGTATAAGCTCCTGCCTGGCAAGCATAAGGTTGTGAGTTTGAAAAAAAAAAAAGATAAAGTAGGCTTATATATTTAATTAACACTTCTTATTGTGCCTCTGTAAATAAGTAGACCTGCACATAAAAAGAACAACATTTCTGACATCAAGAATACTCTTATAAATTATTATAAAGGTCAATGTTATTTTATTTTAGTTAAAAAATATTTAACAATCAGAGGATTTTTAATTTTCTAAGCCAGAGCATCCTTTCATCTCTTGATGAGTTTCAAACTTGATCATTTAAATTATTGGGACCAAAATTTTCAACCAATTAAATTACCCTATAGTTACTTTATCCTCTATGAAGTACTGAACAATGCTAAAATATATTTTATTTGCATTTAACCTTCTGCCTTATAAATGGAAATTTTTTTCAATGATCTGATAACTTTATGGCCTGAATGAGAGTTGTTTTTTCTGTCCCATGACAGACAGTAGAACAAACCAGTCCTGGAAAGAATCTCTTCATGTCTGGAAGATCACGACCAAAAAGAAAAACCCATTTTAACTTCTTTATTTACTTCTTTACTTATTCCCTCCCACATGAGAGTGAATATGAGCTTTGACAAATTCACTCATAATATAACTCATTTGGAGAGGCAAGATTCACTTACAGTTAAATTACTAAGATAAAGTTTCTGTTTAATAGCATTACTGTATTTATTTATTGATAGTAAAAGATTTCTTCAGGTGATAGAGTTCTGTATTTGACATTTTGTTTTCAACATGGTAAACATATATTCTATCCTTTAAAACACGATTTTCCCATGGTTTTAACAAATCTATCTTATACAATTCCTGATACTATAAACTTTATGTTCATATCTATCTTTTACTGTTACAATTTATTAATATACGTTCTACCCAAACCACGTATTTTACCATTCATGTAATTCTTTCAGAGTTTGTTCATATAATACCCCACATACTTGATTTCTTCAGTGTTTTCTATATTTCACTTCAGTTGATGATTTTTAATGAAACAAATGTTTCTAATTTTAGAAATCCTCATGTGTAAAACAAAAGTCTGTTTTCAGAAATCTAAAATTATACTATCTCAAATATTGTTGCTTTGCTATATTTGTGGGACCTGGACTTCCAATGTTTAACAGTCCCTCCTTCTGTTATAAATTTAAGGATCATGTTACCTTTCTCCTCACAGTGCTTGTCAGCTCTGAACAGCACTCCAGGGAAGAAAGATGCAGTGAAAGGAATACAAGTTGAAGACCTTTGTCTCCTTCTTACTGAATGGTTAATAACTTGATTGTTAATTTCTTTGAAATTTAATATTCTTTTCTATAGAATAGTTATCATATAGTCTCTCTTGAGGATGTTGTGAAGCTTAAGTGAAATAACCTGCATAGGGTACTTATTTCAATACCTGACATATGGTGCTACTTAATAAGTAATTGTCTTTTACTGTTATTATTTATTAGTGTTTGTTGTGTAAACCTTCATATTGGATTGTTTTGACAGATAATAAAGATGATACCATTTTTTCTTATTCTAGCCCATTCCTGGGTTTATAAAATTTCCTTTAGATATCTTTCTATTTGAAGAAATCTAGCTTTATTTTCCCTCTAGATTTCTTGCATTTGCTCATGTCTGCAGATTATTTCCTTATTTTTAGAGAAAAAAATACTACATTTTTTAAACAAATAGGATTTTATTCTAATTCTTTCTATTTTGAAAAGCAATATGGCTGTTATAAATATCCTATAATTATATTATTATTTTTCCCTTTCTTTCTTATCTTTCCAATCAGCAGCTTCTGCATTTTGCTTTACATCTTCCTCCATTTTTTATTTCTTTTTCCCATATTATGCATCTTGGGTCATTTTTCTACATAATAAAGGTTCATTCCATCTTTTACAACATTTTAGAGGCAGAAAGACACTGTGAACATTTTTATTTGTCACTTTGTATGGCATATCTAGCCAGATTCACCTGTATCATGGGTTTTTCCCTTCCAATTGATTCCTCATATGTTCAGAAGAGTTATTTCTAAGAGAAAACATAATAATGAAATTCCAGAGCCTTAAAAATTATAGCCTCTATAGAGAATGTCAGTGTGTGGCACAGAAGACCCCTCTACTCCTGCTTTATCCACTGCCAAGAAGCAAGGTGTACCTTGCCAGGCACACTGAGTCAGATATATCCTGTCACAATCCATGGACTTTTTAGTTCATGAATGTTTATAGACTTCACCAACAGAAGATGAGACACCTTTGCTCCTGGTGACAGGCAGATGGGCAAGGGATGACTTATGTGCTTTGGCATGAATACAATGAGCTAAGCCAATCATATTCTCCGCTAAGAACTTGAAATTTGTATGCTGGGAACAGATACAGTGATACATGGAAACTCAATTAGGAATTCAAGTTCATTCTGGGGCTGGAAAGTCATCATCTATATCTCTACAGAGAAAATAAGTGGAAGAATAAATCAACCAGAAGAGAAAAATAAATATAGGCTTAGAATAAGTTTAGCTATCCTAGAGACACAGAGACAGAGAGAAACAAGGACAGAGACAGAGAGACAGCCATGATTCAGGACAATTTCTCAATTCTGTTTTCACTGAAATTTGTGTGCATTCTTAGAATGAGCTGTCCCCTTTTTTCTTGAGTTAGCTTTAATACATTTTTCAGTTTATTTTTTTTCCACTGAAAAACTTCGACATGAACAGGTCAGCTATTATAGGTCATCTTGTATTGCCCTCCTCTGGCAAACTTTTCTTCCCTTGTAAAATCCTAAGTTTATATCAAAACCTAACTCAAACATTATCAACATTTTAAAATTAATTTTCTGCCATGTTGGGGCAAAATGATTTTATCCTCAGTAACATCAAAGAGTACTACAGTATATCATACTGTATTTTAATTCCTTGTCTCTTCAGCTTTCTTTGCTGGTTTTCAGTTTCTGTATCAAAGTGAATGTTGAGTTTATTTCCTCAGAGAAGTACAGTTAGGATGCACACGTCAAACACAGAGCAGCTATTCTATTGGTAGGGACTTTTCTCACTCTACAGTATATGTGTCCTTGATCAATAAAAATTAAATCAACTTAAAAATAAGAATTAAAATATTCACAGTTATGAAATTCATATTCTTAACAACTGCTTAGGTGAATAAAAAAGTATAAAATGAATAGTATCATAGTCAAGTGCAATACTCCAACCAAAATTTATAGTGATTTTCTGAAGATTTGTCACCAGTAAATTTTTATTCTAAAAGAGCAACAAGCACTGGGTTTGGTAAAATTTTGTTTTATAAACCACACATCTTATTTCCATGTAGCAGAACCAAGGACAAAGGAAATTGGGATGTCTCTTTTACATGTAAATGTAGACACACTGAGAGATGTTTAATGTGCTAGTTTTCAACTTGTTTCCCAAAGCAAATGTGATAGAAGTTTAATTACTAGTGCATCCATGTTGTGAGGTGAAATCTTTAAGGTGTGAATATCTCATGAAGTCATCACCATTGTGAATGGACTGGGTCATTTTTGTGGGAATGGTGTTCTCAGAAAGAATAAAGTCAGCACACCTAATGCCATTCACTCCTCCCTCACACATGTGCACACCTGCACATGCACAAACACACAGACATACACACACTCTTACTCTCTTTCTCTTCTGCTTTCCGCCTTAGAATGTGTCCTGGTTACTTTTATCTCATTGCAGAGACAAAATACCCAACCCTCAAAGTTAAGGAAGGAAAAGTTTATTTGGCTCACAGTTTGTGAAGGTTTCAGTACATACGCAGCTGGCTCCAAGGCAGAATGGCACATGACAGAGAGCAACAGTTTATGGCAGCAGAAAACAGCACAAGCAACAAGAGCAAAAGAAGAGGAGTGTAGAGAGAAGACTTTTTCTGTTCCTTATATTGTATATAGGCCACACCCACTTGGGTGTAACACTCACACCCATAAACTCAGCATTGGATAATGAGTCATTCACAAACTCTAGACTCAGCCCCCACATGACCTCATGAGGCTTTGAGGGGACAACCAAACACAAACCATAACAGGATGAAGTATCAGAGAAGACCTCAGAAGGTGCTTTGAACTTAAGATTTCCACAGCTATAAGAAACAAATCTCTAACAGCCTCCAAAACTATGTCTGTTTCCTTTATAACCCTTTCTGAAGGTATTGTGCTATAGAAGCCTAAAGAGGACTAAGACAATATATAGAGAAATGATTCAGCTATCTATCTGAAAATCCAGTTGTTTTTAAATAAGTCAGTTTGTCATAAACGTCAGTGTGAGGATACTCAGAATGATGATGGACAGGGATTAAACAGTTGAGTGCTCACCTGTCAGGCCTATCACTTGTATTATTAGTGAATGATGCTTTTTCTTTTGTTGTAAATTTGGAAATAAACATGTCATATTTTAGAAGACATTTTAAAAGGAATAGATTAAATTGATAAACCTCTTCTGACCTTAGTCACTTGGATTACTTATAGTTACTTCAGAAATGATGTTGAAAACGGAAAATGAACTGAGCTCCCCAAGTATTCTGCAGCTGGGAGAAAGCAGTGAGTAGATTTTTAATTTAAAATTCAAATAATATCAAACAATTGTAAAAAATCAAGACAAGATACTATCCAACATACCATAAATCTGTAGTTATTTTCATACATTATTGTCATAATAATAGAGGGGGGTTTGATTTAGAGGGCTATAATAGGATTACAAGAAACACATCCTATTCCAAGTAGCTTTAAAAAGATTTTTACTAGGCTGGGGATTTAGCTCAGCAGCATAAGTGCCTGCCTTGCAAGCACACAGTCATGAATTCAATCCCCAGCACCAAAAAAAAAAAAAAAAAAGACTTTTACTTAAATATGTTTCAAAAATATGTGTCTGCTGTTAAACATATAGTTCTTTGAATGTTAAAAACAATTTTATGGAATAGATAAAAAAAAAGCTATATGAAAGTACTACAAACTAAGTTGGCCAAGATATATGCAATGTCTTGTGATTTTGGAGATTGAAATCCCAAAATCAAAATATCAGTGGGAGTTCTGAAGGTTGAGGAGGAAAATTTATTCCAGGTCTCATCCCTTGGCTTATCCTGACCAACCTCTCTTTGTGCCTTTTGCATTATCTTCCCTCTGTGGAGATCCATTTCCGGCTCCAGATAAAGTTGTCATATTGGATGAGAGGCCCACTTTGCTTCCAGTATAATCTGATAACCCAATACCTGTAATGACTTGGTTTCCAAGAAGATACTGCTAAGGGACAAGGAGTTGGTATTGGTGCACTAACCCACGATGGGCGGGAAACACAATGCAATTCTTAGCACTCTGCTACAAAACATTTCCTCTGGCAACTGCGTTTCTCAAAGCAATTGAATATGCTGTATACATATCACATTCAAACACATTCCTTCAACTTCTATTTTCATGAACATGGATTGCTTTAGAGTAAAAAGCGAAGAGACTTGACATACAGTTGACCTTCTCCTGATAAAATTTATAAAGTGGCGAAGAGAATACTTTGGGTTTTGGGTATCATCTTCCTTCAATGATTTTCTAGTAGAGATTGCAGAAAAGACATAAAAATCTAACATTAGTTAGCCACTTAGAAAAATGTTCAATCATGATCTTACCAATAAAATTTCATTCTCCACTCATACCAAACTCAGTTTTTAGATCTTTTAGCTTCACTTGGAGGTCTTGGGAGTTGTATTCCTGAATTGCCTCTTTCCACTTTCAAATCTTGTCCTTTCAGGAAATTTGAAATGTAAAATTTCAACATATCCATATATATATATATATATATATATATATATATATATATATAATATATTACTATGTATTCAAAACATCTGATGTATATTACTATACATTACCCTCAGAAATATTTATGTCATTTTTTTCTTTATTCACTTATCCCACAGGTGCTCTATAAGTGTCATAAATTTCACAAGAAAGATTAGCATATTCTGCATAGGCAGAGCTACTGAAGGAAAATTAGTGACTATATATGACTTTTATTAGTAATTCAAGTTAGAAATTCTCTAAAGAGTAAACAGATTTATGTTATAATTTAAGGAATAAGCTCTTAAGTAAAGAAAGAAAATAAATCATTTTTCTTTCTATAATGTGTAGTTTGGGTATGATAACATCCTTCTAGTCTAAAAAGTATAAAAAGACTCGATAAAACACATGCATATATATTTTCATAATTAAAGAATTGGGTGTGTGTGTATATATGCAGTGTGTATGCATATATACAAATATACCATAACTACATAGGTCTTTGTTGTTGTTTTTTCAACCCAAAGCAAAAAGGACTATCAACATAGTACCCAAGTAGCCTTCTAATACTAATCTCATTTCTACACCATTATTTGAGTTACTATTTCATATGTTCTGATCTAAAAAAGTTATATTCAGTCATCCAATTAATATATCTTGAACTCTTGTGACAGAATTTTTCCAGATTGAGAAATCATAGCACTGGAAAAGACAAAGTTTGCTTATGACATTTAGATCAAATGACCAGAAACAGAATACAAGTAAGTTAATTAATAATAATTTAAGTTAATTAATAAGTTCATTAGAAAAGGATAACCACTCTGGAGATAAATAAGAGCTGATTATTCCATAACTCAAAAGTATTAGAAGTTATTCTCACAATGATTCAATTATCAAATACCATTTCTAACAGATTGAGGGATTAATTCATAGAAACGTTAAAACTCTCAAGTACAGTGAGAGATAAAAACAGTATTAACAAAAGTCAAAACACAAGTAAATAGGCAAAAAAGTATTTACAACATGTGAATAAATGATCTTTATACAAAATAAAATACAAAATAAATATACAAAATAAAATTTGAAACAACTTGAGACCCTTTCCTTACACCTAAATTTGGGGAAAAGGTAAATAATTTTACAAGAAACTCAATTATCAGCACTGTATAGAGAGGCTAACCTTGTGGACTACTTCTGGAAGTACAATGTCACACAAGAGTCCTTGTTTTATATAGCAGTGAAAGCTGTACCATTTATGCAAGATGACTTATACATTTATGTATTCATTGCAAAACTGTTATCCTTAGAAAAACATACACATCACAAAAATGAAAAATTATCTTAAAAGAATTGATGAGATATATGATTCAATGCAATTGGATAAACAGTGGCCTATAAAAATTTTATATTTCTTTCCAAGGTAGAAAAAAAGGCAGAAGAAAAGAATGTATAGAACTTAGCGGAAGCCTGCATCAGGGGTAGGCTGCCTGGAACCTCCCCCATGAGCCCTCCCTGCCACCAGGAACTTAGCTGAAGCCTCTGTCAGGCATAAACTGCCTGGAACCTCCACTGTGGGCCTGCCCTACCACTGGGAACATCTAGGAAGCCCGCCTCAGGCATAGGCTGCCTGGAACCTCCCCCGTGGTTGCACCCTGCCACCTGGAACATCTTAGAAGCCTGCCCAAGACTGAAAATTGCCCTGGACTGCTTCTTGCTGGGCCTGCCCTCCCACCTGGAACATCAGAACACCTCAGCAGGCTCCAGTTAGTGTGAAAAACTTTGTAACTTTGCTCTCAGGTGGCAATCCTTGGATTACAGCTGATTAACTATATCAATGTAGTGAGTGTGCCCCTAAAATAGAGGTGTACAGTGCATAAATAGGGCAAGTAGTAAACCCCCCTCCAACTAACTGTAACACTTTGGTGAGTCTGAAAAGAGTGTGTGTGGTCCCCTCCTATACATAGAAAACATTAGGCAGAGTGAAAATGATAAAACAAAAAGGCAAAATGCAGTCTCATACATATAGTTCACCAGAAGCAAGTATAGGAGACATTGAAATAGAGGACCCCAAAAGTAACACACTGGCAATCTCTGAAAAGATAGCCAGTGAAATAAAAAAACTCCATCAGGCTATAGAGGAAATCAAATTAGAAGTACTCTCCCATGTAAAGATAGAAATAACAACTTTAGTAAAGAAGTTGCTGAAAGCAGCTAAAGAAGAAATAGAGAAAAAAGTACATGAGCATGGGAAACTGATTGAAACTTTGAATGAACAAAATAGAAAACAAGCAGAATTCATGAAACAAACTCAAAGAGACATACAAGAAACAAAAAATTCTATTGAAAGCGTGTAAAACTGCCTAAAGGAAGCTAAGGATAGGATTTCAGACCTTGAGGACAGGATCACAATTAGTGATCAGGAAAGGATAGAACTTTTAAAAATAAAAACGTAGCATGGAATGACAATACAGAAGCTTCATGATGATGCCAAGAGCAATAATATAAGAATAATGGGCATTAGTGAAGATACAGGAGTCCAGGCAACTGACATACATAAAGTATTTACAGAAATAATAGCAGAAAATTTTCCAAACATGAAGAATCTGATATGCAGATAAGTGAGGCATATAGAACACCAAACAGTCACAATCAACATAAATCCACACCCAGACACATAATAATTAAGATCTCAAACATACAGCACAAAAACAGAATATTAAAAGCTGTCAGAGAAAAAAAAAAAAACTCACCTATCAAGGAAAGCCCATTATAATCATGGCAGAGTTTTCAGCACAAACCCTCAAGTCAAGAAGAGCTTGGAATGAAGTATTTCAAGCCCTGAAAGAAAACAACTTTCAACCCAGACTGATGTACCCAGCAAAACTTTCACTCAAATTTAATGGAAAAACAAGATACTTCCATGACAAAGAATAACTGAAGAAATTCATGTCCACCAAACCAACTCTAGTAAGAGTACTGAAAGACATACTAGACAGAGATAAAAATGACCACAATCCCCAAAACAACAACAGAAAGAAACCACCAGAGAGGATAAGCAATTAAACAAGAGGAAAAACAGAAAGAAACAACTGGAACATAACATGGCAAAGTCGAGCCAGTACATAGCAGTGATATCCATAAATATAAATGGCCTCAATTCACCTATAAAAAGAAATAGATTGACAGAATGGATCAAGAAATAGGACCCCACAATATACTGTATGCAAGAAACACATCTGACCCAAAAGGAAACTCATAGATTAAAAGTCAAAGGATGGAAAACAGTATTCCATGCAACAGGAACCCAGAAAAAATCAGGGGTAGCTATTGTATTTGCAAACAATGTGAACTTCAAACCTAAAATGATTAAAAGAGATAGAGAAGGTCACTACATACTTGTTAGTGGAAAAATTCAAGAGGAAGAACTAACAATTATAAATATATATGCACCAAATACAGGAGCACACAACTATATAAGACAGATACTAATGGACATGAAAAACCAAATACACAAGAACACAATTATAACAGGAGATCTTAACAGCCCATTGTCAAAAAGTGATAGATCAACTAGACAAAAAGTCAGCAAAGAAATAACAGAACTGAATCATATCTGAGAGCAATTGGACTTAGCAGATGTTTACAAAGTATTCCACCCAACCATGTCAAAATACACATTCTTCTCAGCTGCACAAGGGACATTCTCCAAAATAGACCATATATTATCCCATAAAACATTCTTAAGTAAATGCAAAGGTACTGAAATCATACCATGCATAGTTTCTGACCATAGTACACTGAAATTGGAAATTAATGGCAAAAGAAATTGTAAAACCTACATAAATACATGGAAATTAAATAACAGCCTTTTGAACAACCAGTGGGCTACAGATGAAATTAAAGAAGAAATAAAACAATACCTACAATTCAATGAAAATATAGAAACAACATACTGTAATCTGTGGGAGGCAATAAAAGTGGTCTTAAGAGGGAAATATAGAGCAATAAATTGTCATATCAAGAAAACAGAATGAGCACAAATAAACAATGTAATGCTCCATCTCAAGCTTCTAGAAAAAGAAGAGCAAGCAAAACCCAAAGCTCATAGAAGAGAGGAAATTGTAAAGATTAGATCAGAAATCAATGCAATTGAAACAAAAAAAAATACAAAGAATTAATGAATCAAAAAGCTGGTTTTTTGAGAGAATAAACAAAATTGACAAGCACCTAGCTAACCTTATCAAAACAAAGAAAGAAAAACCCCAAATTCATGCAATAAGAACTGAAAAGGGAGAAATTACTACAGATCCCATGGAAATTCAAAAGATCATGAATACCACTTTGAAAATCTCTACTCACATAGAGTGGAAAACACAGAGGAAATGGACAGAATTCTAGAAACATATGAACTACCAAAGCTAAATCAAGAAGATATAGCAATTTTGAAAAACCCAAAATCAGATGTTGAAATTGAAAATGTAATTAAAAACTTACCAAAAAAGAAGAGCCCATGTCCGATGGATTCACAGCTGAATTCTATAAGAAATTTAGAGAAGATTTGATGCCAATACTCCTTAAACTCTTCAATGAAATTGAGAAGAAAGCAATACTCTCTGTATCATTCCTGGAGGCAAGTATTACTCTGATACCAAAACCAGAGAAAGATGCAACCAAAAAAGAGAACTATAGGCCAATCTCACTAATTAACATTGATGCAAAGATTCTCAACAAAATACTGGCAAATAGAATGGAGCAAATCATCAAAAAGATTTTACATCATGACCAAGTGGGGTTCATTCCAGGAATGCAGGGATGGTTTAACATACGCAAATCAATAAATGTAATACACCACATCAACAGAGCCAAAAACAAAAACCACATGGTCATCTCAATAGATGTAGAAGAAGCTTTCAACAAAGTCCAACAGATGTTCATGATAAAAAACCCTTCAGAAACTCGGAATACACGGTGTCTACCTCAATCTTTTACCGGCCATCTATGACAAAACAATAGCCAACATTATACTGAATGGACAAAAACTGAAAGCTTTCACACTAAAATCAGGAACAAGATAAGGATGTCCACTCTCACCACTCCTTTTCAACATTGTTCTGAAAACACTAGCCAGGGCAATCAGAAAAGAGAGAGAAATAAAAGCAGTAAAGACAGGAAAGGAAGAAGTTAAATTATCACTATTTGCAGATGACATGATACTCTATATAGAAGATCCAAAAAACTCCATTAAAAGACTGCTAGAGGTAATAAACAAGTTCAGTAGTGTAGCTGGATACAAAGTCAGTGCTCAAAAATCAATAGCATTCCTGTACACAAACAAAAAACTCACTGTAAGAGAAATTATGGAAATATTGCCCTTTACAATAACATCTAAAAAAATCAAATACTTAGGAATCAACCTAACTAAAAATGTAAAAGACCTATATGCTGAAAATTATGCTATGATGAAAAAGGAGATTGAAGAGGAAATTAGAAAATGGAAGGATATTCCTTGCTCTTGGTTAGGAAGAACCAACGCTGTGAAAATGTCCATACCCCCAAAACTGTTATACAGATTTAATGCAATCCCAATCAAAATACCATTGACATACCTCACAGAACTAGAAAAAACACTCCTAAAATTCATTTGGAAACAGAAGACACCTAGAATAGCAAAGGCAATTCTAGGCAACAAAAGCAAGGCAGGAGGCATCTCAATTCCTGACTTGACACAGTACTATAAAGCCATAGTGATAAAATCAGCTTGGTACTGGCAAAGAGACAGACCTGAGGATCGATGGAGCAGATTAAAAGATGTAAGGACAACTACAAAGACACTCAGCCACCTGATATTTGACAAAGGGGCTAAATATGTCCACTGGAAGGAGAGTCTCTTTAATAAATGGTGTTGGAAAAATTGGCTCTCCACATGCCAAAGACTGAAATTAGATCCATGAGTATCACCATGCACAAAATTAAAGTCTAAATGGATCAAAGACCTAAATATTAAAACAGAAACACTAAATCTACTGGAAGACAAGTTAGGTAGAAGCCTTGGAGACATAGGGGTAGGCAGAGAATTCATGAACCAAACATGGGGAAACACTTCAAAGAATCAACAACTGGGATCTCACATCACTGAAAAGTTTCTGCACTTCAAAGGAAATCACCAAAAGAGTGAAAAGAAAACCCACAGCGTGGGAAAGTATTCAGTTGTAGGGATTATATAGGAGTCAAAGTTTAACTCTTCGTAATCTGTATACTCATAGCTTTAGTATCATTGATGTCCTATTGTTTTAACAGTTAGCGATGGGTTGTTGATTTCATCTATTATGTATAAGATTCGAAGGGAGGGGAGGGCAATGAGGATAAGAATAATAGCGGGCAGGATGGTTCAAATAGTTTCAATTTCTTGAGCATCCATAGTACTTGTGTGGGTGAGTTTTGTTGTATTTTAACCAGCAACCCTTCAGACAAAGGACTTGTGTCCAGGACATATAAAGAATTGAAAAACATCAAACCCCCCAAATTCAAAGACCCTCTCCAAAAATGGGCATCTGAGATGAACACACAGTTCTCAGAGGAAGATATACAAATGGCAAATAAATACATGAAGAAATGTTCACCATCACTGGTCATTCGAGAAATGCAAATTAAAACAGCATTGAGATTCCACCTCACTCTGGAAAGAATAGCTGCCATCAAGAAATCAACTGATAATAAATGTTGGCGAGGCTGCGGGGAAAAAGGAACACTGCTCCACTGTTGGTGGGAATGTAGACTGGTGCAACCATTATGGAAATCCATATGGAGAATTCTCAGAAGACTAGGATTGGAAGCCCCATTTAATCCAGCTTTTCCCCTCCTGGGCATTTTCCCCAAAGAACTGAAAAGTTCATATCACAGTGATATCTGTGCACCCATGTTCATAGCTGCACAATTTGTGATAGCTAAATCCTGGAAACAACCAAGATGCCCATCAACTGCAGAGTGGATGAAAAAGATGTGGCATTTTTATGCAATGGAATATTACTCAGCTATAAAAACAGATGATCGTGAGGCCTTCATAGGTAAATGGAGACAACTTGAGACTATCCTCATTAGTGAAATAAATAAGAATCATATTTATAAATATCATATTGTGTCTCTAGTGTAAAAAGTAAATAAGAACTACAAGTGTAATAAAACCACAATGTGTAATTGCTATTGTAAAAATGAGAGGAAAAGAAAGTGCTCTAAGGGATATAACTGCATGTATGTTTGAGTGTGTAAAATAGATGACCATATTGTTGAATCTTTGTTGGATCTTTGAGCAGAACTGTTTGTAGTCTGACTGTTTGAATGTTTACTATGTACCCTTTAACTTTGTAACTTGAATAACTACATCCAGGATGACATTATGTAATTTATAAACTACTGATTTCTTAGTGGAGCTTTTTTTCATTTTCCTTTTTTTTTCTTTATTTTTCCTTCTTTCTTTTAGTATTCTGTATTGTTGCTACCCTTTTTGTTTTGTTTTGTTTTTTCTTCTCTTTAAATAAAATATTTAAAATGTATAATTGCTATTGTAAAAAAAGAGGAAATAGGAAGCACTATAAAAGATATAGCTGCATGTATGTTTAGGTGTGTGGGATTGCTGTCCATATTTCTAGGTTTTTGTTGGATTGTTGAACAGATCTGTTTGCACTCTCACTGCTTGAGTGTCCACTTTGTGTGCTTTAATTTTGTAACTTGAAAAACTATTTATAAAAGAACAATATGTAATTTATCAACTAGTGATTTCTTACTGTTTATCTTCTTTTCTTAAAATTCTGTAATATTTCTATCCTTTTTCTGTTTTTTGTCTTTAAATAAAAAAAAGAAAAAAAGGCAAATAACAACACATAAAATAAAGCTAGTCAAGTAGCTCAGCAGGAAAGTGCAGTTCTCTTACTGTGAAAAACATGGTAAAAAATAAGAATCTACATATTCACTTGCATGTATATGTAAACTGATATTAGTAACACTGGTAACAAGTACTATTAAACTGTAATATTAGGAATTAACACAAAGTAAATAGTAAAACACTTTTAGTAGAGAGTAGTATATTTATATGGAACATGGGAAGGAGAATTTGTTATTTATTTCATTGTACATTTTCATTTTTAAAATGAGTGAAAGAAATAGTTATTCAAAACATTTTATTGCAAAAACTTAAAGAAAATTATTCTTCAATTTTTCATTGGTTTTTAGTTTGTTAAACAATCTGTTAAAGATGAAATAAATGGAGAAATATTTTTATATTTCCTAATCTAATTTTTAAATGTTTTTCAAACTCCTAGCACAATGCAGTGTGTCCCATAACATACATACTCCATTAGAGTGGGGGAATATTTATGTTAAAAATATATATAAACTGCCTTGATTAACTTAATATCCTGATTCTCACATGTTGGCTTCAATACATGAAAAACTGACTTTATTCTCAAGACTCTATTATCATAAACATATTAAGCAACTCCCATCATATGATGTGACTGTGAAATTAGCCCACATACATTGGACTTTGGCATCATCCTCTTCTTTCTAACTTCTACTTACCTTTTCCACATATAATTAAACTATTGTGCATCCAATTTCACTACTGACAGACATTCTTAATCTTTTGTCCATAGTTATAAATGGGCATACTGGGAAACACCAAACTTATATATAACTGATAGTTCTTTTTTGGGGGGGGAATATTAGAGGAACTCGTAAAAACAAGCTTTTCTAAAAGTACTTGTAATTTATATAATTACCAAATGTTTTAAGGATGAATTTTTGAAAAAAATAAAATAAAAAATATAGGGCACTAGTCGAGTGTTACACTCACCGGGATGAAACATCCAGCACCCACTGCAACTTAAAGGCTTGTCTGGATCCTAGCTTTGGTTCATGGTTGACTGGATCCATGGAGAAATAGCACTGTGGAAGAGCCTGGAAGAGGAGAGCTACTTAACCCAGGGCAGACAGGAAGCAGAGAGGAGAGTCAGAGCAAGAGACACCCTGCAAAGACACACCCCTGATTTACCTCTTCTAAGCAAGACCCCCTTTCTAACAGCACACCCAGCTATGAACTCCTCAGTGGATTAATCATGATACAATCACCTCTAGCACACTTAAATCCACCTCTGAATACAGAAGTCTTTTGGAGAACATTTTAGACCCAAGGCAATAACACACTGATAATACAATAAAATTGCCTCTCCCCTGAATTTTTTATGTTATACTTGCTATGTGTGCAAAAATGTATGCCATAATTGGATGTGGAATTCAGCATAAGTTAGGTACACAAAAGAAAGGAAAGTATGATGTAGAGGAAATATTTGGGATACTTATGTTGCAAAAGGTGAATAAAAAAGGATTTAAAGTGATAAAGTCTATTCTAAATTATAAGAATTTGACATCAATAGATATTTGTGTTAATAGAATAGTTCTATATCTTGATGGCAGGGGTAGTGATAGGTCTATATATGAACTAAAATGGCACAGAAATATGCATGCACCTGGTACACAATGCCTTTTTTTGGCTTTTGATACTATACATTTAAACAAGATTTAATCATTGGGGGAATCTGGGTGAAATGCACATGGCACGTTTCAACTTGCAATTTCTTATAAACCTGTAATTTTTAAAAATATTTTATTAAGTATATTACAAATGCAGAGTATTTAAGTATTATATTTATTTATGAGGTACAGAGTGATATGTCAGTACACACATACAATATGCACTGATCAAAATACAGTAATTAATGTTTCTGTTTGTCACTATATAGGAATTAGAGTGTTCAATCTCCTGTCTTGTGGAGATTCATAAAATGTGAAACAGGTTCTTGTGAATGACAGTCACCCCACAGTGCTGTAGAATGTTAACAACTTATTACTTCTCTCCGTGCTTTGATATCTATTAGCCTCCATCCCAATAGTCTCCTATGTTATCCTCTAGTAATCCATTCCAATTGATTTTATTTAAATAAAATTTTCTGAACTGTTTAAGGAGAGGAAAATGCTAACTACCTTGCTTTGATCATTTCACACTGTAGGTGTGTATGAATTATGACAATGTCACCCATAAATGAATACAACAGGCTTTTTAAATTAGCTTAAGATGATTGCACTTTCATTCTTTCAATATGCACAATATTTCTTCCTTGTTTGATAAGCCTTTCCCTCAGATTGGATTCCTTTCACATCTCATGTGTGTACAAATGAATATCTATCCCTTGTATTTTATCATGAACTGAACTGAACAGAACTGAAGGATATGCTTTTACATTCAAGACATAACCCTTGAGGGAAGATAAGCAACACATGCCTATGGCTTCTGTGTACTACTTGTGTAAATTAATAATATTTATAAATAATATTGTTAAAATTTGTGGTACAACCATAAAAATTTGCTTAAGCAGTAGATTAAGCAGTACTGGTAGACAGTATTTCTATTCTTCAGTGTTTGAAATAATCCTGCTGTGTATGAAATAATATTGCTCTGATGGAAGTAACATGCTAGGATTGAGGTAACATTCTTCAAATTAAGTGCTTTCAGGTATGCTGTGAATCAATGGAAAACTATGTTTTCTGTTTTAGACTTTACAAAATTGACATATCTTTTTTTAAAGTGCAATGAGAAATGCAATATATGATTAATGTTAAAAATTTTTGCTTTAGATACTTGTTGATACTTGGTCATTCCTCATTTAAAATAATAGAGTATCCTCCAGTTAATAATTTTTTCAGATATTACATCATACCTAACTTACTCTTACTTTTGAAAGAACATTCTAAAAGAAACTGTACAATGAGGTAAATAAATAGAAAATACATGAACTTCTATTAGAAATTCCTCAGCTTCTTAAAGATTTCCAAAACAGGTTGTTCCATTTCCAGCTCAACAAGTTAACAATACTATTTCATTTTAATGAACTTTTGAAAATCACAATTTGTGGAATAATTTAGTGCAGGACAGTAAATACTAATAAGATCATATTGCTAATTATAAAAACTTTATATTTCTTTTATAAAAAATAAATTACCACCTCATTGTCCCCGTGTCTCTTTGTTAGTTTATTTTCGTAGAATATTAGTTGGCAAAGAGCACTAGCACTAAACTGTCTCTTGGTATTCTCCTATTATCTGCTTCATATTCAATCACATTCTTCTATAGTCAGGAATAATGCCTTTTGGATAATTATCATGTAAGGTTTTTTGTCAAAAGATACCATGATGCTCTGAATTTATTTGATTAAACTATACTTTATATACAAGACATGGGTTATCTTATATTTTCTATACCTCAACTACACAGAGAAGTGAAAATAGTAGAAGGGACCTGTGAATTCTGAGTGTTCAGCTATTGTGGCAATTTCTGATAATGGACCTATACTGTTGTATCACTTTCATTGCAAATATCTGATACAATAAGTAAATTAACTTAAGAATTCCAATGCTTTTATGCCATGTTATGAAAGTAATATTTTTAATTATTCTCATGATATGAAAATAATGAGTCCTATATTTGATTTCAGATCATAAAGCTAAGTGTGGTACAAAGAGAGCTGCTCAAGTCTCTCTGTGATATGTCTGTATTCAGTCCAGGGAAAAACTACCAAAAGAAAACTGCCTATGAAGCTAGAGAATTTCAAACTCAAACTCATTCTGGCATGGTTATTAATCCCATCCTGGCATGGTTATTAATATTTCAGTCAGACACAAAATCAAGGTCATAAAAAACAAATCTGTCAGCTAGATATCAAATATCTACTTTAAGGTGATGCTAAAAATTACCCCACCAACTAACACTTAATTATTTTTAATTCGTCTTATAAAACACTTTAATGCAAACAATCACTGAAAAAATCCTACCTCTCTATTCAATATCATGCATCTAAAGAAAGTTATATTATATGATGCTAAAATTTAGATTTGTAGAGATAAGAGCTATATAAACTATAAAAATAAAAAAGACTATTTAAGACTATACACCTAGAAATTCTCATTCATTTTGACAAAAAATAAGTGCTAAAATATGATTTTTCAATGATGATAGACTTGAAATAGATAGGTCTGCAATCTATCTGCCAGGCAAGTAAAAATACACCTGGTCACATAATACTTAGCCATGTTGGCAAATCTCACTAGAGAGCTAAATGTCTCAGCAGAAGTAATGGAAATTTTTTAAAGTTACTTTTAAGAAAAAAAATAGGATATAGAGCAATCAAAAATATGGAATATTTGCATTATGATCCACCTCCAAAAATGGTTTATCAGGACAGAATCATTTATCTTGAAAGACATAACCAATAAAGGCCATGGTATGAGGAGAAATAAAGAATGTAAGTTTTATAGCTGAAGTTTCAATAATACTACAGGAGTTGAGAGGCCCCAAGTATCACACTGAAGAGTCATCATACATGACGAATTCAGTGTGGTGAGAAAGCTGAACTCCGAGGAGGGAGGAACTAGTCAACTACCCAGAATTGCTTCATTGTACAGCTAGGGAAGTGCTGCAACTGAAGGTCTGAACATGAAGATACATTTTGGAAAGAATATCATGGGAGAAATTCAGCAGTATTAACCATTAATATTAGTTCATTTTAGTTGGACAGAGTCCATGAATGAAACAAGATTTGCAATTTAAAAAGATACTATACAATGGGAACACAAATAGTAACAGATTTGATAAGTAACTGGGATTAGAGGTCACATTTGACCCAGTTATTCCCTTTCTGGGTATCTTCCTGGATGATTTAAAAACATCATACCACAGCAATATATATGCACCCACGTTTACAGCAGCACAGTTTGTAATAGCTTAATCTTGGAAACAACCTAAATGCCTACCAACCAAAGAGCTGATAAAGAAGATGTAGGATTTTTTTAATATAATGGGCCATTAGTTTGGCATAAAGAATGATAAATTTGAGACATTTCCAGGTAAATGAATGTAAATTGAGACTATACTCTTAAGTTAAATAAACCAGAGTCACATTAAGTGAACACTTCATTGTCTTCTTGATGTAAGAAACTGAAAGGGTAAATAAGGAAGAAAATATACAAAAGATATTATGAAATGGGAAAAGTATTCAAAAGGAAAGAAGCAGTAAGAAGGAAAGGAAAGAAGGGAAAAGGAAGAAAAGATTTTAAAAAAGATAAAATGTAAATAAATTTTGTAAATAGGGGACAGGAATAAGGGTGGAAGGGGGGAGAGGGGTTGGGAATAAAAGGACTCAAAATATAGCATGTATGGGTACAAATTCCCTATGATGAATATGATCATTATGTATATCTACAATGCACCGCTAAACTTCATTTTAAAAACCTAAATTCACTGTCATGTACCTCTGACTCTCCATGGTGACACAGGAGTATACTCCTTCCTTACTCTGGGAATGTGTGACACTAGAGGGACACATTGGGACAGGCCAGGCAAAAGAAACTCAGATTTTACACCTGGTCCCTGTTGGAAAATGGATGATCATTTATGACTCATTGTGTTTTTTGTTTTCTTCACAGTCGTGATCATGCAGAGGTATAAAACTGTATTTGAGAAACAAAACACAATTACCAACAACAGGAGCAAAATCTCTTTTTGGGGGGAAATTCCTTTGTCTATACCTTTTATTAAGGGAAGGATATTGAGAGTATCAAGCATACTTAATAGAATAAACCTAAAATTATATAATGATGGGACTCAGAAGTTTAATCTTTGTTCTGGGACTGGTACAAGGAATTTCCAGGTCAGTTTTACTGATCTTCCACTTTGAAAGAAGTCTGTGGCATAGTGAGAACTGTTTGATTAAATGCTGAATTAAGCAGGGGGAGCAGGCGGAGGGATCCCTGTCGAGAGACCCCTCTCACCTGGCTTCCGCCACTGCGCTTACATACACTGACTGACATCAGTTAATCACACCAATAGGACGGGCTGGACTTGCAACAATCTTTCCCCTTTGTCATAAAGAAAATGAACTTTTCCAGACAGAAACACACCACATCACCTAGGCAGTTCAGCTGATCTGTAACTCAGGGTGGACTTAGTGCTATCGAGGGGGACTTTTGGGTTGATGGTTCTTTTGAGCCGCCCAGCTCAGTGGTTTTTCTGTTCAAAATGTCAGCTTTTTTTTCTTGCAGGGTGAATCTACTATTGAGGACTTCAAGGAATATTGATGGTATATTTGATAGAATCTCCTGGGAAGAATTTTTAACCTACCTGACTTTCTGTATTACTTTCTCTATAATTTCCCTTTTATAATTTTCCTTTGTAAAACTAAAGATTAAAAAGAGAAATCTAACAAAAGCAAAATAGTCAAAAATTGTACCAAAAAACAAGAATCTGTTTCTTAAAAGAACTACTTGCTACTTTTTAATTAGTGAAATGGAGTATCATCAACTATCACAGAGAAATAATTGTGATCTGGCAGCTTAGCTCCTTACAAGTAACCACATTTGTGGTATTTTTGGTTAAATAAACATGAACCAAAAGAAAAGAAAAGCCATCCCCCTTGCCTCCAGAGTACACAATTTTTTCATTCATTTAATTGCTATACAAAAAGAACATGGTCTAATGGTGTTCTATGTTAATGGCTTCAAGCATTCAAAGCTGAAAGTTAAGGCAGCCAAACTCCATGTGATTCTCTTTTTATATCCTTTGGCATTACAGAAACTATCTGAAAATGAACTTTTTAACTTTAAGAGCTAAAATATTTCTAAAATTATTTTCAAATTTTTTTCAAAAATTAAAACATGGCTTAAAAACATCTGCATGTGTATTTTATTTACATGAAATAGATATTTTAGGGTAAAGAATTAAAGAAGTACTTCAGCAAAATGCTATAAAGGCTGAACAAGCACCTATGAGCAAAATCTATCATGACTAAAATTACATTTTTTACTTTTGAAATAGTAAGCAATAACACTTGTTTTACAAACATGTTATACAGAGACAAAGAACAGAGATCTCCATATTAAAGTCCACATTCAAACAATTTTTCCTATAAAATTGACTTATTTATACTTATAATTCAAATAATAAAAAATAGAATATATTCTTCCAATTTTGCTATTAATGTTAGCAACTTATAATGTATTGACCTAGTTTTTGACAGTAAGAATTCCAAAGAATAATACCATACTTACTGCAATACTCTCTCCCATCAGTAATTAGATAAATATCTCTTTTATCTGACTAAAATTTTACTTGTGTCTTTTGCTACCATAATATATTATTTCTAAAAATTAATATTCACATAATAATTAAAAACATGAAATAGTACAGATGGTGATACCTTTCACTTTCTAGATTAAATTTCCCAGATTATTGTCTGATCCAGATATTTTCTATCAATATCCTAATTTTCAAACAAATATGCCAAGGTGACAAGTCAGTATCTATAGGTACTGAGCACAGATACAGTAGATACTGACCACAGAAACAGTATGTACAGAAGAGTCCAGGTGAATTCCTAAGTTCCATGAGCATTAAAATACAATAACTCTCAACCTTAAATATCACTTGATTTCTTTTATATAAGAAATCCAAAATATAAATAAAGAGAAAGATAAATGATAGGTAATGAGCAAAAAGGAGCTAGATATTTTGCAAAAGAGAGATAAGAGATGGGGGTAGGTAATGAAAAAAATTAAAATGTGTGATGTACATGTACCAACTCCCCATGAGGAATGTGATTATTATGTATTACAAAACTGAACTAACAAAAATTTTAAAAACTGAAAAAAATTTGATACACAGAATTAACCTTTCTTCTTGTTAATTCTGCACATATAAAATGATAGATACTTCTTTCCCTAGAAAGATAGAGAAAATAGTTGAAAAAGAAAAACTAAAATATAGAATGCAAAAATCAAATATAGAAGGCAAGCTAGAAAAAGAAAGAGCATAATTTAAATAATAAAAATGAGTGTGACAAAAGAAGTATATTCAAGCAGATGTTCAGTGCATTAATAAATGTCCACTTTAAGCACCTCTTGTAATTGTAGAGGCCAATGGTAACATGCATTAATCTCATGCTGTCTCAATAAATTTAGTATTAAAATATTTAAACAAGTTTTTTTCTCCTCTTGAAGTGTGTATACATTTTTGATGGCTTCTGTGTGTTTACCATAACTGTCCTGAACTACAATTTTATGAAAATAAAATCAGTATATTAGTATATAGGAACTCACATATATGATATTTATTAAATAATTGAGAAAAAACAGGAAACTAAGAAAACATTGAAGATTGAAGTAATAGTATTGAAGAATAAAATGAACTATATAGGTTTGGAATGATATAGATAAGGTTAATGTAAGGAAATTGCTCACAAAGATTAAGGCTTAAATTTATGACTACAAACCACGTGTGTAAAGGGTTCAATATAGCAAAGGAATTGAGTAAAGGAAAATCTAAAAATGAAAGAATGTGTCTGAAAATGGGCCGCATTGTGATTCAGACAGATTCAGTATCAAATGTTCTATACCAGTACTTATTCTGATGTAACTGCATAGCCACAAGCAAAGAAAGAACATCTGTATATTTAAGCAGATAAAGAATATAATCTGCAATATCTTGGCATCTATATGGCTCATAAATCCCTCTAGCGCAAAAGGCAATCTGATTTAA
Source organism: Hydrochoerus hydrochaeris (assembly GCA_004027455.1). Taxonomy (NCBI): domain Eukaryota; kingdom Metazoa; phylum Chordata; class Mammalia; order Rodentia; family Hydrochaeridae; genus Hydrochoerus; species Hydrochoerus hydrochaeris. The sequence continues at coordinate 109,380 of PVLA01004925.1, forward strand.
TCCAAAATTTAAACATGTTAAAATAGAGCAAAACAAAATACATGGAGTGAAGAAGCCATGGTAAACAGATGGTGGCAAACCCAGAATCTTCCAAATATAACACTTCTATTATATGATTGTAGGAATTACAGATACTTATATGTAACTGACTATAAATGTAAGAAGTATACTCTTATATGATGGTTAATTTTGGTTGTTAACTTGGGTAGATTGAAAGATATCTGCAGAATTGGTACTAAAATATGGAGTTTTTGCCATTTGTATACCTGGAAATGTGGGAAAGCCTGTGGAGTTGGTTCATGGGAGGAATCTGAAATAAGATAGAAATGTCTAAAATGCTCATGGCGGAGCTTTATGTGTGATCCTGGTTTGGGATCAGAAAATCAGAATGTCGATAGGCATGCAGACAGTAATGCCTATGCTGATGAGATGTCAGATGACAGTGAGGGCTCCACTGGAAACTGGATTAGAGGTTATCCTTGTTCTACTGTGGCAAAGAACAGGGCTGCATTTTGTCTATGCTCTTATACCTTATGGGAGGAGAACTCAGGTGATAGACATTCTCTGGTGGAGGAAATTTTAAGACAGCAAAGTACTCAGCCTTCAGGCTGGATATTAATGGCTGCTTTTAGTCACGTTACAGTGAAAATAGGGAACAAAAAAGATAGCAGAAAAACTTGAAAACTGCACAGCCCAACCAGGGGGAGAAAAAGCATGTTAAAGTTTTGCTCAGGAGGGTGCAGTTGCTAAAGAAATTAGGATCCATAAAAATAATCCAAATACTTTGCTCTGGAACAATAGGAAAGGTACATTGTGGATATCTCAGAAATCCTCATAAATACATCACCCTTTATGGGCTCAAATATTGAGAGGTATAAACTAATTTTCATGAGTTTTGTTTGAGAATAGATCACCAGGGAACAATGTAAATCCAGTGGTACCCAGACCTTCATTTCCTGGTGTTTAGTCAGGACATCGCTCAGAGGTTGTTACTGACAAGCCTTCAGGCAGGTCTAGATATAGTTCATGCTGGCAGGAGACTTTGGTGTCATCCATGTGACTGGTTTTGCAGGCAGGCAAAATACAAGAGTTTTGGTGCTAAGGAGGCCTCCGTCTAGATTTTGAAGGCAGTCCTCTGAAGCCAGGAAGAGACCTGTGAGAGCCAATGTATCTGCAAGTCACCCAGCAGATGGCAATGCAGGGAGCTGTGAGAGTGAACCAAAGCTACAGCGGAGACCCCAGACAAACAGAGGTTCCAGGATCACGGGAGGTCCCCTGGGAGAAGCTGCAGGCGACGTGCAAAGCTAGCACCAGAGAGTGACGAAGTGGCTTGCAGATTGCAAAACTGCAGGGTAGCGCTGTCCAAGTCCTGAGGAGCCCACGTTCTTCTACAGCGCCAGATACTATGTATGGAACGATGACTGTATAGTTCCTCCTGGATTCGGATCCCTTATTCCTCCTCAGTTTTGGAGTAGGAACGTTTCGCCTAAACTTATACTACCACTGTACCTTGCAAGTAAATAAACTGTTCTTTTGAATTTTAGATGGGCACACAAGTAAAAGTTTGAATCTCAAAGGGAATTTTTCTTGGATTTAAGAGTGACACTGAAGTAATTAAGACATAAAAGCTTCTTAGGGAGAGACCGAGTACATGTCGCATGGTGACATGGACATGAAATTTTGAAGAGCAGAGGTAGAATTCTGTAGTTTGACTCTTACATGTTCCCCAATGGTCCTTATGTTAAAACCTTCCATCTCAGTGAAGTATTATTGGGGACTCCAGCTGGCTTTAAAAGTGGAGCCCAATGGGAGGCATTGCAGTTACTGGGGCTGTGTCCTTGAGTAGGATGCAGGCTCTGTCCCTTTCTCTTCCTCTCTTTCTTCCCAGCTATGAAGGAAGTGCTTTAGCTCTACAGTAAATTTCATCACAATGCACTGCTTTGCTACAGGTCTAAAAGCAATTGGGGCCAGGGGCTCATGGATTGAAACCTAGGAAACTATAAACCAAAATCAACCTTTCCTCTTTGTAACTTTTGTCTCTGTTTTTCTTTTATAGTGACAGAAAGGCAAATTTTTATTTATCAGAGTGATAGAAAGCTGACTTTTCATCACAACATATAAAAAATTAACAGTAATTCAGGAAGCACAGCAGCGAATGTTAAGAAAGGAGGTAGGTAATCAGTGCCTAAAACTAAAATGAGTTAGTAAATATATATCTCATAACTGCAATTTTTAAACTTATTGCCTAATTGCTTTAATATTTGAGGATATTTATCTACTTTGTGCTACTGGAAAATGAACTCAATGCTTTTTCCCTGAGCTATAGCCCCAGCCCTTTTATTTTTGTATTTTGAGGCATGGGCGCCCTAAATTGCTGAATTCCCTAGTTTGGACTCGAACTTGTGATCCTCCTGCCTCAACCTCCAGAGAGCTTGTATTACAGGCATGCACCAACATACCCAGAAATTTACAAGGTTTATAAAATATTGTTATCTGTGATGATGTATTTATAAGAAAATGAGAACTTGCTAAAGTTCCATCACTTTTTTAAAGAAAAAAATGAGATCTTTACTGAAATAGCATATGTGACAGAATCCATTTTTAAATAAAAATATATCTCCACTTCTATATCTGTAACCATTTAGCTATATAGATAAAAATCTACAGCTGAAATAAGCTTATTGACTATTAATAAAAGGTATTTCTGTGTAACAGAATAGGGCTGGGGATTTAGCTCAGAGAAAAGAATTGCAAATGTGGTACTGAGCATTTCTATGTAACTTCCCCCAACACTTATCATTTTATATAACCATATTCTATGGTTTGAATTGAAAATGCACCTCCCCGAGATACACATGCTTACACTTTTTCTGCAGCCTATGTTACTATTGGGAGACAGTGGGTTCTTTAGGAAGTGGGGCCTTCGGTCCTTGGGAGATGCCCATAAAAGGGATATTGTGATTGAAGTGGCTCCTGCCTCTCTCACTGTTCCTTGGCCACCATGATGTAAGCAGCTTTGATCCACCACACTGCTCCCCCTCCCCTGGATGTACTGCCTCCCCAGAGACCCCATAACCACTGGCCAGGCTGTCATAGACAGGAAAAACTGAAACCATGAGGTAAAAATAAACTTTTCCTTCTTGTAAATTATCTATCTTAGGTATTATGCCATAGTGAGAAAATCACACATCCTATAAAATTTTCACAATTGAGAAATTAACATTTACATCATACTATCAGTTAAACTTCTGGCTTTATGGAATTACACAAGTCTTTTCACAAGTATCTCTCTTCTCTCTCAGGGATCATTGTGGGAAATCCCATTGCAGCAGTTACTTTATCTCCATCTATTTTGTTAAAGACTCTTAGACTTTCTTTGTCTTTCATAAATTTGACACTTTAAAAAGTATAAAACAGGCATCCCATGTTTACTTAATCTTTTCTTATGACAGAATTGGTAATTATTAAATAGGATACAATATTTATTTTCTACTGCTGTTATAACAGATTATTGTGAATTTAATGATCTAAAATAATAAAGATGTGTTATCCTAATGTTTTATAATGCAGAAATCCAAGCCAGGTTGCATAGATTCTCAGACCCAAACATTAAAGACAGAAATAAAAGTATTGACAAGACTGTACTTCTCACTGAAGGTTCTGAGTGTCCATTGGGAAAGCCATTCATGTTTCCTAACTTACTGTCATTAGGAGTTGATTTTTGTTTCCAAGATTGCCTAATTTCCTTAGCTACTAACCTCTTTCTCTAACTTCAAAGCAAAAGGGGGATATCCAATCCTACTTTAAATTTCTCTGAAGAATAAGGAAGGAATTTACTAAACTTTAAAAACAGCACTTCAAACTTAAAGCTAAAGGGAAAACTTCTGTGTTCAATACTTCAAAAAATACTACTCAATTTTCTAAATTTATTTCTCATAAGGGGCATGGGTTAGCAATTTTGAAACTGCTTTATATTACATTAAAGTTGAACAAATAAGTAGATATATTGTCAGTAATGAAAGTCAAGCTTCCTACTATTGAATACAGATAGAAATCACCAACAGAAAAAATCTAGAACAAGTTTTTTAGTGTGGGATTAGAGGTATTCACAGGGACTCATATTTTCATTAATGTTCAGGTGAAAATAAGTAGGTATATAAATGGATATTTTATGCTATTATAAACACATTTCACAGCTCCATCTACTGATGACCCCTAGGAGTGGTGACACATAGATGAAGTAGAGAACTTCTAGCATCATGTTTTAATTTCAGAGTACCATTTTCTATTATATACATTTTAATATTTTTTCTCATTTTATCTATTGAAGATCCTTTAGCAAAAATGTGATTCATTCCTTCTCACATGACATTGAATTATTTGATACTTTATTGTCAACTGAATTCCTAATTTGTCATAGAACTATGTAGATATGTGATTAATGTGAAAACAAGACACCTGTTATAAACACTTGCACAGTGATGGAAACTACCAAAAGTACTTCCTGGCCAACAGTTATACTACATAATTAATTATATGATACACCATCTTAAGAGATGAAAAACAGTAAAACTGCGTATCATAAGAAATACAAAATAATGTAAATGTAAAATTTCTAGAATATATTAGCCGATGAAGACTTGATGGGTGAATCACATGCTATTCTTGGTTCATTCTACTTGCCAAGAAACCAAAAATAATTTGGTTTACATTATACTTAAATTACTCCCCTACTGTAACCCCTTAACATTACTACAATCATTAACAAATTATTTTAAAATAAGTGGCAACTGGTACAAACGTGTATACAAAGAAATTCTCCTTTTCTCAACATCAAAAGATTGATAAAAATCTTGAAGATTCGTATAAACAAATGATTTTCAAGGTAGGATAAAGAAGAAACTTATTAATTAGTTATTCACTCTGCTAATATCACACATACATAAAATATACGATAGTTAATTCAGTTTGATACATATTAGATGTCACCTAGAAGATACAGAATTTATTCGTCTTAAACCTATTTAACCTAGATTCTAGCAATATCCTCTAACTTAAAATATCTCATTAAAAATCACAATCATTAAATTTTGTCTATATAAAGTTGTTTGTTAAAATCTACATAAATATATTTTTTTACTGTAGTTCATTTATTATGAATTTCAACAAGCTTTCAGCTTTAAACGTGTACCCCTTTCTGGGGTCCAAATTGTTGATTTTGGTACTTAATTATCTCAAATTGTTTCATTTTCTCCACAAATAAATTATGAAATGGTTCATAATGTCATAACCATGTAAAACAATTTTGCTTAGGATTCAACATTACCACATATTGTTTCTTTCCATTATCAACAAATTACTACTGAAGGAATAAATTACTTGGCCGTAATTCTGAGTCTAGGAAAAAAGGACTTTTGGAAAACATTTTAATAACTGTAGAATTAAGGCAAAAAATGGTGGCTTGTGCTATGTAAATGATTTTGACTTTTGACAGTTTAATTATTGATCTGCTTTAGCACTGCTTTTCATTTATGTCTGAGTTACTTGCTTGAAAATATTTGGAACATTATTATTGATATATTAAAATAAGTTTTTCTAGTCTGATGGTTTATCTATTTCTGAGTAGAAAATAAGCTTCATGAATGTGTACACTAGTGAAAGATTGCCAGCATATTTAGAAATTTTTAAAATTTCTAAGGTGAAAGAACCTGATAATTATTATCCAAACAACAGCAATAGAACACAGAAGAAACAAGCACTTAAGCACTGAAGGCTCCAGGTTATATGTTTCTAGACATACAGCTTTGCTCACAGGATTTAAATTCTTTTTCTCCTAGCTTTCTAATTTATAAAATAGGGGAAAAAAACATACCATACCATAACAATGTTTTGATCACTTTGAACAATGTTTTGATCTTTCAAGTACATGAACTTTCTAATGCAACAGGTGCCTAACTCAAAAATTCATATGGAACCAGAAGAGAGCCAGAAGAGCAAAATTAGTTCTGGGTAACAACAGCAAAGCAGGAGGCATCATAATCCCAGACTGAAGTTAAATTACAAAGCTACAGTGATAAAACAGTATGGTGTTTTTGTAAAAGAAAAATTGTGGATCTATCAAACAGAACAGAGGAAGCAGAAACAACCCCAGATCCATTCAACTATTTGATCATCAACAAAGGGTTCAGAAACATAAACTAGAAAAAAGATAGCCTCATTAATGAATGGTACTGGGAAAACTGGATATTCACAAGCAAAAGATTGATTCTAGTCTCATCTATTTAACCATGTACTAAACAAAAATCAAAATGGATCAAAGATCTAAATGTTAATACAGAGATACTTAATCTTCTGGAAAATAAAATAGGTAAGTCTTTAAAAACATGGGCTTAGGCAAGGACTTTCTGAACAGAACCCCAGTGATATAAGAAATAATACCAAGAATTAACCACTGTGATCACACCAAATTAAAATCTTTTGCAACAAAAATGAATTCACACTTCTCAGAAAAACTACAAATGGACAAAACTACATGAAAACTAAATTATTGGCCATTATGGAAATGTAAATATAAACAATGCTGAGATACACTCTCACTCCAACAAGAACAGTTATCAACAAGGATTTAAATAGTAACAAATGCTGGTGAGACCATGGAGAAAAAAGTGCTCTTTTACACTGTTGATAGGAGTGTATACTTGTGTAACCACTATGGAGTTCATTATGGAAATTCCTCAAAAAACTAAAAGTAGAAATTTCATTTGACCCAGCTGTTCCCCTTCTAGGTATTTTCTCAAGAGTTCAAGTCATCATGTTACCTTTATTCACACATAGCCAAATTTATAGCAGCACAGTGTATAATAGCTAAATCTTAGAAACAGCCTATATGCTTATTAACACATTGATAGATACAGAAAATGCATTTTTATATACAACAGATTTAGCAGGATAAACATGAGGCATTTGTAGATAAATGGATTCATCACGAATCTATAATGTTTAATGAAATAGGTCAGACACACAAGTTTAAATGTCATATGGTTTCTCTTATGTGAGAAACCCATAGTATAAACAAAGAGCCAAATTAAAGATAGAAAAGGGGAAGGAAGGAGATCTTTTTCAAATGAGAAGGGGAACAAAAGATGGAGAGAATGGGAAGGAAAGGAAGGAAAAAGTGATTACAATAACGAATTGTAAGAAAAAATGGAAATAAATCATTTTCAAATGGGAAGAAGAGTCAGAGGGAACAGGGAGAGACGGGAGGTGAAGGGGACAAAAAAAGAATTAAAACACGTTATGTACATGTGCATACTCCCCACAATGGATGTAATCATGTACTGCAAGGTTATACTAGTGAAATATTACAAAAAAAAATAAATAAAAGGGCACAATGTTATTTTATACTTTTTAACATTCATTTTCATTATAGTGTTGCAATTTTCTACATATAAAATCAGAAAGAGTCTGGAATCCAATTTGGAAAAAAACACATTTATGCATAGATCCTACTTTTTTGAAAAAATTATGTCAAAATAAATCAAAGATGTAAACGTAAAATAAAATAGATATAAAAGTCCAAAAAAAGAACATTGGAATGATTAGGGTGACTTGCATTAGGCACTGAAGTTTTGGTTACCAAAATACACAAAGTCCATAGACTAAAGAATATATATTCTAGGCTTCATTAAAATTTAAAAACTTTGCTCTGCAAAATCAGCCATCAAGAGAAGGAAAAAGAAAAAAACAAGCACAGATTCTAAGAAAATGTTTGCAAAAGATATATTTAGCAAAGAACTGTTACCCAAAGTATACAGAAGAATTCTTAAAAATCAATGACAAGAAAAAATTAATAAAATAGGTCAAAGACCTTAGCTGATACTTTAAGAAAGTATGCAGATGAGATATAAGTGTATCAAAAAGTACCAAATTAAGACAATGAGATACCACTACACAACCACCAAAACAGGCTAAATCTGGAACATTATCAACATCAAATGTTGCATCACAAGTTCAGCAACAGGAACTGCCTCTTACTCCTGATGAGAGTATAAAATGAGACAGTAACTGTGGAAGAAAATTTTCTGATTCTGTACAAAACTTATCATACTGTTACCGTACTACCCAGCAAACACATCCTTTAAAATTGACCCCAAATCTAAAATTACTGCAAAAATTATTTTAAAATGCTGCAAATAATTTAAAAATCAATATTTAACAGCACAGCAAACAAAACAGAATTATAACAACTAAGAAAACAAAAATATTGCAAGTAGAAGAGATGTCACAGTTGGGGAAAATGTATGTATAACCAACTTAAACTTTTACTTTTGAAATACGGTGGTTGTTTTTGGCTCAAGCAATGTGGAAAAAGCTTTTCCTGCCAAACTAGATTGGAATGATTTCATCCAACTGCCAACATTTGGCTCTTTCAGCAGAAACATAATAGACAGTCACAACATATACACCGAAATAAAAAGGCCTCAGATCTCAGAAAAAGGTATGTTGCACTTAGAACAAGCAACTAGTGAAAAACTGCAAAGTGTATTTGAAATATATTTTCTGTGAGATCTAACAATAGATAATTTCTGAATAAGAAGCCAATAGCTCTTTGCAATTAAAAATAAGAATGATGGCACATTGTCTTACTTTTCTCATTGATCAGACAAAATATGTGATACCCAAAGTTAAGAGGGGAAAGGTTTATTTAGCTTACCATTTGTAGAGATTTCAGTCTGTAGTTGGCAGGCTTCAAGGCTGGATGGCATATGACAGAGAGGCAACAGTTCTTGGTAGCTGAAGACAGCAAAAGCAACAAAGGAGAGTGAGAAAAAGTCTCTCTGTCTCTTATATTGTATGCAGGCTACCCTCTCTAGGGTGGGTGTAGTATTCACACCCTTAACCCCAGGACCGGACCATAAATCAATCACAAACTCCAAATTCAACTGCCTCTGAAAAACCCTCCCTCCATGATTGCATGAGGCCTTGGGGTGACATCTAGACACAAACCATTACGTACATGGAAGCAATTATTTTAGCATCAAATACAGAAGTCATATAAGAGATTAATGAACAAGAATTTTGACAGTAGATTAAGAATGAAAACTAAATTCAAGTAAATGCATCTGACAAAGCATTTCATCTATTTTTACCAGGAAAAGATTAAAAAGTGAAATAATATTTGTAGTTTGTTTTAAGTATAAATAATAATTTGTGTACTGCTTCTATTACTTTCTAAGTTTGGTCATTCTCAAGCTAATTAGCATCATCATTATAAAATGTAGGATTAAATTTGAGCTAATGCAATGTTTAAACCTGCCACCAATATTCTAAGCAAAATAAACCTCTAATAATAAGAGTCATAGTCTACATGTTTTCAAATGGACAGATCAGATAAGCAATGTGTATTCACATAAACTCAGTCACACAAAAATAATTATTTTATTTTACACTGTCTCATTACCGGTACATTTTCTAAACATATACATGGATTATTTGTTTTTTCTGAAATACAAAGATCTGGTCAGTGGAACTATAGAACACTTGTCAGCATCTTCTTAATTTCCATTAGATGATACATTTAAAGTAAATTCTGTCTATTACAAGTGATAGTTCCAAGTGAAACAAACATTTAATAACATATATTTGTACCACCATATAAATATATTAACAAACATACATACTGAAAACTCAAATATAATATGTATAAAGGCAGGTGTTAAATTTAATCCTGCTTGCTCAAAATGATCTAAATTGTTGAAAAGATGAGTTTCTTATTTGAATAAATAGGTTGGGAGAAAAATCAGCTTCTGTCAGCAGAAAGTCTGGTTGGTGGTCTGTTGGTAAATCCTTCACAGGCACAGGAAAGAAACTACTTCAGCTGTGTACATGAAAGAGCCTAAGCAGCTAAATTTTGGAGCTACAAGCAGAGGCTAAATGACCTAAGTTAGAAGCAAACATCTATTTGCAATGCAGCAAAAAGATGCCAAAGCTTTTTGCCTTGAAAACAGTCATAAGCGAGGCAGCCCAAGGCAGCCCGAGATGAGGCTGGAAGGTGGTCCTATGGTGCACGCAGGGTCCCTTTGCCTCAGAGCACTTTGCACTTTGGCAAACAGTGAAGAAGAAATAAAATATTCACAAGATGAAGGTTTTCCAGAAGGGATTTCTGAATTAAAGGAGACTTTTTATATTGATAGTATTGTCATCTATAATGAAGATCACTGTAAAAGAGAAGTTGAGTAACACTGGACCTGGATTCAAGACTTGGAAAGTTAGAGTCCTAGGAGCTGAACATGTGTGAGCTGAATCTCAGCACAAGGGGAAGCTTTGCAACGTCACTCCCAGGTGGTAAGACCATGCCCAGTATCCCAAATCACCATAGGATGAATAGTAAACCTCTGCTGCATAAATGGGCCACACCCAGTGACCTCTAAGTGGCTAGCAGAGTCCTGAATTCAGTCCCTGGAGCCAAACTTAAGCAGATTGAATCCCAGCACACAGGGAAGCCTTGGAATGTGCACCCAGGTGGTAAGGCCATGCCCAGCATCCCAAATCAAAGGATTCATGAGAGGTCCCCATAGGCCTCACTGAGCCATATCCTCTGACCTCCAAGCATCTAGCAGTTACCTGCAGTCTGCCCTGGAAGCCAAAAGTGGGTCAGGTGATTCCCAGTGCACAGGGGAAGTTTTGGAACATTGCTCGAAACCTGGAAATACAGGAAAATGACAAAACAAAAGAGTAAAATGCAATCTCAAACTTCCAGCCCAACCCAAGCAAGCCTAGGAGACATGGACACAGAAGAAAATGTAAGCCATACACCTGAAATTCCTGAAATGAAAACAACTGAAGTAAAGAAGCAACTCTGGGAAGCTATAAAAGAACTCAGATCAGAATTAATCTCCCAGGTAAAAGAAGAAATGATAAATGTAATGAAAGAAATGCTGAACACATCAATAGAAGATATAGTTAAAAATTAGAGGAACAATGCAAAAAAATGGAAACCCTGAATAAACAATATAAGAAACAAACAGAATGAATGAAGCAAATTCAAAGAGATATACAGGAAATCAAAAATTCCATTGAAAGTTGGGAAAGCCACCTCAATGAAAGTGAAGATAGAATTGCAGATGTTGAAGACAAGATTGCAGCTAGTAAACAGGAAAGGAAAGATCTTTTTAAAATAACAAGGAATCAGGGAATACAACAACTGCAAGATGATGCAAACAAAAACAACGTAAGATTGATAGGGCTAAACAAAAAAGAAGGTGACAACACAAATGGTATCAAGAGGCTATTTACAGAAGTAATAGCTTAAAATTTCCCAAACACGAGAATGGAAACTGAAATACAAATAAGTGAAGCATATAGAACTCCAAATAGCCATAACTAAAATAAAACTACCCCCAGACATATAATGATCAACATACCAGAAATCCAACATAAGAACAGAATATTAAAAGCTGTTAAAGAGAAAAGACAGATCATCTATAAAGGAAAACCTATCAGAATCACAGCAGACTTCTCAGCACAAACCATGAAGTCAAGAAGAGCATGGAGTAAAGTATTTCAGATCCTAAAGGAGAAAAACTTCCAACCCAGACTGATGTACCCTGCAAAATTGTCCTCCAAGATTGATGGAGAAATAAGATATTCCACAACAATGAAGAGCTAAAGAACTTCATGACCACCAAACCAACCCTGAACAAATACTGAAAGACATTTGGACAGACATAGGGAAAAAACCACTAAGCAAGGCAAATAATTAAACAGAGTGGAAAGTTAAAGAATCAACAGCAGAAAGACAACATGTCAAAAATAAAATAAATATACATCAGTTACAACCATTAATGTAAATGGCCTCAATTCACCAATTAAAAGAAACAGACTGGCAGAAGGGATCAAGAAACAACATCCAACCATATGCTGTATACAGGAAAACCATCTAACCCAAAAGGAAACTCATAGACTGAAAGTCAAAGGATGGAAAACAATACTCCATGCAACAGGATCCCCCCAAAAAAGCAGGGGTAGCTATTCTATTCACAGAAAATGTGAACTTCACAGCAAGAATGATTCAAAGAGATAAAAAAAAAAGGTCACTACATACAAGTTATGGGAAAACTTCAAGAGGACAAGATAGCAATCTTAAATATACATGCACCAAATTCAGGAGCACCTAGCTATAAAAAAACAAATATCAAGGGAAATGAAAAATCAAATAAGCAATAACACGATAATAACAGGAGACCTTAACATGCCATTGACCAAAGGGATAGATTAACTAGACAGAAAATCAGCAAAGAAATAACAGAACTGAATCACACCTGTGAACAAATGGAGTTAGTAGATGTATACAGAGTGTTCCATCCAACATCAGAATATACATTCTTCTCAGCAGCACATGGAACATTCTCTAAAATAGACCATATACTAGCCCACAGAACATGCTTAAGTAAATGCCAAAGAATTAAAATTATATCATGCATGTTATCAGATCATAGCACCATGAAACTAGAAAGTAATGACAAAAGAAACTGCAAAAACCCCACAAACATATGGATATTGAATAATACACTCCTAAACAATCAGTGGGTCACAGAGGAAGTTTTAAAAAATTAAACAATATCTACAAGCAAATAAAAATACAAATACATCTTACCAGAACCTATGGGACACAATGAAAGCAGTCCTCAAAGGAAAATTTATTGTGGAAAATTCCCACATCAGAAAACAGAATGAACACAAATAAGTAACCTCATGCTACACCTCAAACATCTATCAAAATAAGAGCAATTCAAGCCCAAAGTCAAAAGAAGGGAGGAAATTATAATGATCAGAGCAGAAATTAATGCAATAGAAACTAAGAAAACAATAGAATCAATGAATCAAAGAGTTGGTTCTTTGAAAGAATAAATAAAATTGATAAGCCCCTAGCAAACCTTATTTAAAAAGGAAAGAAAAACTCAAATTCATGCAATGAGGAATGAAAAAGGTGAAATCACTACAGACCCTGTGGAAATACAGAAAATCATCAATACCTATTTCAAAAACATCTACTCTCATAGGCTTGATAACACAGAAGAAATGAACAGATTCCTAGAAACATATGAATTACCAAAGCTGGATCAAGAAGATGTAAAATAGCTGAATAACCCAATTTCCATTAACAAAATTGAAAATGTATTTAAATTCTTACCAACAAAGAGAAGCCCAGGTCCAGAAGGAATCACTGCAGAATTCTACAAGAAATTCAAAGATTTAATGTCAACACTTCTCAAACTCTTCAATGAAATTGAAAGGGAAGAAATTCTCCCTAACTCATTCCTGGAAGCAAACATTACTCTAATACCAAAACCTGAGAAAGACCCAACCAAAAAAGAGAACTATGGGCCAATCTCCCTAATGAACATAGATGCAAAAATTCTCAATAAAATATTGGCAAACAGAATGCAGAACATTATCAAGAAGATTAAACACCATGACCAAGTGGGATTCATCCCAGGAATGCACAGATGGTTCAACATACACAAATCAATAAATGTAATCCACCATGTCAATAGAGCCAAAAATAAGAACCACATGACTATTCCTATAGGTGCAGAAAAAGCTTTTGATAAGATCCAACATCCATTCATGATAAGAACCTTACAGAGAATTGGAATAGATGGTCTTCACCTCAATATGATAAAAGCCATCTACGACACACCAACAGCTAGTATCATCTTAAACTGTTAAAAAGTGAAGGCCTTTACCCTAAAATCAAGAACAAGAAAAGGCTGTCCATTATTACCACTCCTGTTTAATATAGTGCTGGAAAAACTAGCCAGAGCAATTAGACAAGAGAGAGAAATAAAAGAAGTAAGGATAGGAAAAGAAGATGTTAAATTATCATTATTTGAAGATGACATGATACTCTACATAGAAGACCGCTAAAATTCCATTGAAAGACTCCTAGGTACATTAAATAAATTCAGTAATATAGCTGGATGTAAGATCAACACTCACAAATCAATGACACTCCTATACACTAACAACAAAACCACTGAGAGAGAAATAAGTGAAGCCACACCCTTCACAATAGCATCCAAAAAAATGAAATGATTAGGAATTAACCTAACAAAAGAAGTAAAATATCTATTCAAGGAAAATTATAATACCCTGAAAAAAATTGAAGAGGACCTCAGAAAATGGAAAGACATCCCTTGTTCATCAATAGGAAGAACAAACATTGTGAAAATTGCCATTCTCCCAAAGTTGTTATCCAGGTTTAATGCAATCCCAATTGAAATACCACTAGCATACCTCACAGAGCTAGAAAAATCATTCCTAAAATTCATCTGGAACCAGAGGAGACCCAGAATAGCAAAGGCAATTCTAAGCAACAAAGGCAAGGCAGGAGGCATCACAATCCCTGAGTTGAAGTTGTAGTACAAAGCTACTGTAATAAAATCAGCATGATACTGGAATAAAAACAGACCTGAAGATCAATGGAATAGATAGAAGATAAAACTACAACTACAAATGTACTCAGCCATCTTATCTTTGATAAAGGGGCCAAACACCTCCACTGGAAGAAAGATAGTCTATTCAATAAATGGTGCTGGAAAAATTGGCTATCCTTATGCCAAAAACTAAAACTAGACCCATGCCTATCACCATGTACTAAAGTCTAAATGGATCAAAAATTTAAATACTAAAACACAAACTCTAAATCTGTTGAAAGACAAAGTAGGTAGAAATCTTGAAGACAGAGGGGTAGGTAGAGAATTCATGAACAAGAATCAAACTACAGTGAAATACTTGACAGAATCAATAACTGAGATCACATCCTGGTAAATAGTTTTTGCATGTCAAAGGAAATCTCCAGCATAGCCAAAAGAACCCATAAACTGAGAAAAAATCTTGGTGAACTGTCCTTCAGACAAAGGACTTTTCTCTAGAACATTTTTAAAAATCAGATCCCCAAAATTCAAAGACCCATTCCAAAAATGGGTACCTGAGATGAATACATAGTTCTCAGATGAAGAAATATTAATGGCAAATAAATACCAGAAAAAATGTTCATCATCATTGGTCATTAGAGAAATGCAAATTATCATTGGTCATTAGAGAAATGCAAATTAAAACAACACTGAGATTCCACCTTACTCCAGAAAGAATGGCTAGGATAAAGAAAACTACCAACAACAAATGCTGGAGAAGTTGCAGCAAAAAAGAAACTCTTCTGCACTGTTGGTGGGAATGCAAAGTGATGCAACCACTGTGGAAATAAGTTTGGAGGTTCCTCAAAGAGCTGGGATTGGTGAAGTCCCTTTTGACCCAGCTATTCCACTTCGGGGCATATTTCCAGAAGAACTGAAAACATCATACCATAGTGGTATATGTGTACGCATGTTTATAGCAGCACAATTTGTAGTAGCTAGATCTTCGAAACAACCTAAATGCCCATCAACTGAGGAGTGGATAAAAAAAATGTGGTATTTTTATACAATGGAGTAATACTCAGCTATAAAGAATGATCACATTGAGATATTTATAAGTAAATGGATGCAACTCAAGACCATAATTATAAGTAAAATAAATCAAACTAACCTGTGTAAATAACATATAGTTTCCCTAGTGTAAGCAATGGTAAGAGTACATAAGATACAAAAAAACTCAATAAATACAGTAAAAGGATAAGAATCTGCTTACAGGGGAAAAAATAATATCTCAGGGAAAATACAGAAAAAGAAAAAGGAAAAAAAAAGAACAAATATCTAAAATTTTATAAACACAGTTAGGATAATTAAGATGATTGTGCTACAAATTCTGTAAGTTCTTGGAACAACATAGTTAACATTCATAGGAAGGATAGGTATACATGTAGAGTTTCATACATGCATGGAACTTCTCCCAAACAGTTTATGGGACTCAATTATATGATGCACTATGAAATGAACAGCTACTTTGAAGAAAAGAGACACTAAGGTACCCAGTGCTGATTCTATAGCATCATGCCGTGAAGTCCAGCAATACAGTTATTCTTTGCTCAGAGTGATTTTAGTTTGTTTCTTATTGTTTAATTTCAACATATGTGAAAGTATGGACAGCTATTTTGAGGAGAATGAGAGACATTATGGAAACCATTGTTGATTTCCCTATTGTTTGGTTTTGAAGGCCTAAAATGCCTTCATCATCCTGTTCTGATCAGTTTAATACTATTTTATTTTGTATGAATTCACTGTGTGTGAAGATATGGACAACTATTTAGAAAAAACAAGAGACTATATGATAGACAGTGAAGATCTCTGGTTGTCTTGCTTTAAAATCTGTTTTTCCAACATTGTTTTCTACTGATATGTTTTGTTCTGTTTTGTTATATTTAATTTTACCCTCTTTAAAATAAAATTTAAAAAAAGACAGTCATAAGAAGTGAAGTGAAATAGAGACTGGAAATTCTTAGATTCCACTCTGAGCTTTCACTTGCCTATTTAAATTATTCAATGCTAGAACTATAAGGAACTTGCAGAGTATGGCAACCAAACTCATTTTATAACAAAAATTTATTGAACTTTTAATCAAAACAACCAAAATTTTTCCTAGCCAGTGTTTCCTGGCTGAGTTTCCTTAAGGGCATGGATTAAAGCTGAGCATCATTTCCCCCCCTGCAAACCATGAATGACAATCCCTGCCTTGCAGGTTTTATGATGGTGACTGTATTAGTCCCCTGTGGCTGTTGTAAAAAATTACCACAGTGAAATACAACCATATAAATTTATTATCTTAGAATTTTGGAGGGCAGAGTGTAAAAAAGGCCCCCATAGAATAAAACCCAGGGGTTGGCTGGCCTTAGGCAAGTCTCACCTGGAGAAATTGGAGAGAAATTTGTCTCTAGCTTTTCCAGCTTCCGAAGAAGGCATTTCCTGGCTTTTGCACCATGTCCCCCTCCCCCCCCCCCGCTCACAGAACCTTTTTCACTTCCTTTATTCTTCAAGCCTCTTGGGATTACATGGGGCCTAGCAGGGGAAAAAATAAAACAGGATGATTTCCCTGCCATCATCTCCTATGATTCACAAGCTTAATTTGCCTTTCCACTGAGCATAGGTTGACATCTCTGGGTGAGGGTAGGGACATTATTGTACCATAAAAGTTACTCAAATAATATATGTAAATGCACTTCACAGATCACAAGTGTTTTATCTATGTTAATCTCATTTAAGAGAAATAAGGAATGAATGGTGATTACCTTGCCTTATGAGCTACAGAGCTCATCTTGACCTCAAGTGTCACCTGAACAGCAGCTTCTATGCCTCACAGGAATCATATAGAATATAAACCATTTAGGAGCAAATAACTTGAAGGTTTAATTCTTAGTTTTAAGATTGACTTCTATTATCAAATTACTCAGATTAGACTTAGTTCCACATTAGATTCTGAAGACTTTAGCAAGTTTTCTAAGTCCTCTGAGCTTCATTGTTCCATTATATGCAAAGCAGTGACAATACTAACCTCAGAAATTTACTGAAAGCCAAGTGTGTTGGTGCATAGCCAGTAATCCCAGCATTTGGGAAGCTGAGGCAGGAGTACTGTTGCAAGTATGAGACCAGCCTGGACTACTAAGTGAGCCCAAGGCCAGCCTGAACTGCATAGTGAAACTCTGTCTCAAAATGACCAAAAAAAATTATTGAAAAAGTTAAATGAGAAAATACCTATAGTCTTTAAGTAAGTGATACATAGCAAGAAGAGGGTTAATTGCTTATTTTGCCCTAGACAGGCATTTACCTGCTGATCTCAAAATAGCTATGCTAGGTACCATAGTTTTCTGAGGTATGAATTATTGAATTACTGTAGATTCATACTATGGTCTTGAACAAAATGAACACAACAGAAGGCACAACAGATTTTAAAGATTCTACAAAGTCCTAGTAGTCAAAACAGTATGGCAGTGGTATAAAAAAATACATAAGACAAAGGAACAGAATAAACAGACTGGAATAAAGACCTGCACATTTACAACCAGTTGATTTTTAACAAAGCTGCCAAGAACATGCATTAGACAAAAGGACAGACTTTTCAACAAATGATTCAGAAGAAACTGGATATCTACAAGCAGAATAATGTGGATGTTTCTATTTTGCAACAGTGACACACATCAACTCAAAAGAGATTTAGGATTTCAATGTAAACCAGAACTGAAAGTATTACATAGGAAAAGTGCATCAGGACATTGGAATGGGCAAGTATTTTGGATTTGGGACAAAAATAGGCAAACGTGATTGCATAAGAATAGATTCTGAAAATCAATTAAACTAACAATAGTAAAGACATCTTACAGATTGGATAAATTCTTGCAAATTATATATCTTACAATTCTGTTTGGTAGTTAGTAGATATAAGAAATTGTAAAAACTCAATAATAACATATACAAAAAAAAACCCTCAAATAACCCAAATTAAGAATAGAGCAATAAACCTCTATAGACTTTTCTCAAAATAAAACAAAACATATAAATGGTAAATAGAAACAAGAAAAAGCACTTAATATCATTAATCATTATGGAAATGATAATCAAAATCACAATGAGATATTACCTCACCCCAGTAAGAATGTTTACTATCAAAAGACTAAATGTAACAAATTCTGGCAAGGATGTAGAGAAAAGGAAACACTCATTATCAATAGAAATGTAAAGTAGTCTGGACATTATGGAAAACAGTATTGGGTTTTACTCAACAAATTAAAAATAGTTAAGTAGCATGTGATCTAGCTATCTCAATCCTGAGTACTGACACAAAGGAAATAAGATCAGTAAGATCAATAGATATCTGCATTTCCATGTTTATTGTACCATTATCCACAACAGCCAAAAATGGAAACAGCCTACCTGTCCTTCAACTGCTGAATGAATGAATAAACTGTGATCTATATACCACAGAGTGCTGTCCAGCCATAAAAAGAGTGAAAACATCATTTGCAACAACATAGGTAGAAAGAGAAACTGTAACCATAAATGCCACAGATAAACAAGTATTGAGTGATCTCACTCACATATGAAATCCTCAACAGTTCATCTTGCCTGGCATGGGGACATGTGATGTACTTGGGAGGCTGAGGCAGGAGAATCGCTGTGAGTTTGAGGCCAACCTGCACTGGTTAGGGATAGTGAGTTTAAGGCCAACCTACAGCCTACAGCAAGACCCAGTTACAAAAAATAAATAAATGAAATCAAATGAAGATAGATTTTAAAATTTGATCTCATTGAAGGTAAAGAATGTTTCCTAAAGGATGGGAAGGGCAGGGAGTGGGAACAATAGGAAGAAATTGATTGGGGTTCTTAGTTAAAGTGAGATGGTATAAAAATGTCATGTTGTACTCTTGCACAATAAGGTAATTAAATAATAGTAATGTAGTATATATTTCAAAAGTTAGAGGAAAGAGTTCAATGCTTTAGCATAAAGAAATGTTTTTTAAAGAAATAGATATGTATGTTAATCTGATTTAAACATTGCATAACATAAATATATTAAAACACCACCTGGTACTCCACCCATGCATATATTTTATCTCAAGCACAATAAGTTTTAAAAAAAAATATTGTGCAGTTCTAATGCACAAACTAATCATGGGAACAGAACTACAGAACAGCATGCACCTAATATGCACTGATGTGCCACTACAGCTCTTACAGTATTGTAAAATGACTACTAGGATTGGTTAATGCCTGCTGCCCAATTCCTCCAACTGTCTCCAAGCTCAGTCCTTTCCAGGGACCCCAAAGTAGCACCCCATGATCCCCAAACAGAAGTTTTGGGACTTTTGGTACAAAAGTCAAACTTGATTCTGATTGGCCACTATATGTACCAACTGGTGATCAAATATATTAATTATCACACAGACACATTATATACATTTTTATCTATAGTTGTGTTCTTTTAAATATCTATCCATATATGAAATTCTAAGGTACTATTGAGGTATAAATTTCTTCATACTGTAGCTGAAAGTCCTTTGTGAGGTACTACACACACACTCTGAAAATTTCCCATTACATGTTTTGTCTTCTTATTTTCTTAAGGATTTTTTTTAAATATTAGAGTTTCTCATTTTTAAGGCAGTCAATACATCATATTATTTTATTTTATAAATACATGGGATTTGGTCACTTTCTCATCTCTGCAACAAAATTCTGTGTATTATTATGGAATCAGCAGCATTTGTCCAGGGATAATACTTTCTACCATCTATTAATTCACAGTCAATGTCTTTTGGCTCAAACACCACTTTCTAATTAAAACGTAATAGTATTTCAACTTAGTCTTTAGAAAAGAGGTTATGAAAATACTAATATTCTTTTTTTATTTTAAAGAGAATAAAACCAAATGAAAAAAAAACAAAATGGGGTCAGTCAAAACAAAAGGATGGACAGAGTACATGACTTAAACCCAAAATACAGGGTGATCTACAATGGTTACCATGAGGCTTCTCATTATTTTCAATAGAATTGTCCTTATCATCAGGCACAATAAAATTGAACATTGCAGTACAGAACAGAATTAATAAAAAACATTGGAGACATTATAGGACTTCAAAAGAAGGTAATAGTCAAACCAGAATGGGTATCATAGTGAATCTTATTGTCTTCAGAGTAGTTGCCTGTACTCTAAGACTTGATACTATCAAACATAACAGATTCAAATAAAATCACTCAAGACAAGACAGAAAACAAACAAAACAGATTCAAATAAAATCAGTCAAAACAAGACAGTGAAAGAAATACAGCACTTCAGCTTAAGTTAAGAGGAAATTTAAAATGGTTGCCATAGTATATCCTGACATCTTTGGGATAGCTGTCCTTGCCATTAAATCTAGTCCAAGTAGACAAACTGACACAGAATATAACCAAGCTAAACAGAGTGATGAAAACAATATGGGTTTCAAATCATGATACAAGATTAACAATGTCCACTGCCTTCCCTTTTTAGACAATTCCTCCCCTTTCATTTTCACAGGGTACATTGTAGTTTGCATCCCACTAACTCCTTTCGTTTTTAGATTAGGGAGGCAACTTGCTATTTACCTAAGCGATTCTGAACATTTTTACCCCTGAGCTTGATCTCAAGTTGTATCCATTTACCTACAAGAGCCTCAAGGTTTTCCTTCCTTGGAGCTGGGTAGTTCTCCATTGCATAAAAGTGTTACATCTTTCCAAACAATCTGCAGCTGATGGGCAAGATACCCCCACTTTTTTCTGGTTCCCTGTCACATGGAGCATTATTTTCTCATCTTTGACTTTTCAGTCCATAAACTCTCTTTCAGGTTAATTATATTTCTTCTATAGAGCATCTTGATGAATCCTATCTCCTGATCCACTCTGCCTGTGTTTCTTTTTATAGTGAATCGAGTATAGTGTATTGAGGCCATTCATGTTAGTGATTATGGCCAACCTTCTCTCCTCATCTCTGCATGCTATTTTTCTGCCATTGGTTGTCTACTTTTCGTCTTCATTCTAATGCCTGCCCCATTTAGTGATCCCCCTCTGCTGCAGTTCCTGAAGCCATGGTCTTTTTTCTCTCTCTTTAGAATGTCCTTCAGTATTTTTTGTAGGGTTGACTCACAAACTCCCCCAGTTCGTCTTTGTCATGGAAGCATCTTGTTTCTCCATTAATTTTGAGAGACAGTTTTGCAGGGTACATCAATCTTGATTGGAGGTTATTTTCTTTCAGGGCTTGGAATACTTCACTCCAAGCTCTTTTTGATTTGATGGTTTGTGTTGAGACGTCTGTCATGATTCTGATGGGTTTTCTTTTATAGGTGATCTATTTCTTTTCTCTGACAGCTTTTAATTGTGTTAAATTTATAGGATCTTGATTATTATATATCTGGGTATAGGTCTATTTTGGTTATAGCTGGCTGGCTTTCTGTATGCCTCATACATCAGAATATCATTTCCTTTTCCTATGCTTGGGAAGATTTATTCAATTATTTCTGTAAGTAGCCTTCATATTTCATTTGTGTTTACCCCTGCTTCTTCACTCATATTTTTTTATTCTTATGTTATAGATCCTCTTGTTATCTTCTCACCTTTATATTGTTACTTCCTGGTTCCTTGTTATTTTTAGATCTTTCCTTTCATGATCACAAGTTGCAAACCTGTCTTAAAGGTTTGATAATCTATTTTTAGTTTCTTTCAAGCAGTTTTACCAGCTTTTAATGGAGTTTTTAATTTCCTGGTAATCTCTTTGAATCTGTTTCATGTATTCTAGATTTTTTTTATATTCTTCATTGAAGGTTTCTCTCCTTTTTCTATGCTCCTCCATTCTTCCATCTGTGTCTTTTTGAGAGGGGCTTAGCATTTCTTGTATTATTTTTCTTATATCTTCTTTTACTTGTATCAGTATTTCTGTTTTAAGTTCTTTTATAATTTCTTTATGTCAGATGATGTTTCTTCAGAAACTGCAGGTGTGTAATCCCTGATCTCTTCTGTGTTTACCTCTCCTGGGCCAGTACTGCTTGAGTTGGAGACTTCCTTTTGTTTCTTTCTCTTATCATATTTCTGGTTTGTTCCAGACAAGTGGATAGTAGGGGGCCCTGGCACTTCCTGTATTGGTTATATTTTCTCTGAAGCATGCTGGCTAAGGATTGCTGCCCTCCCCAGTCTGCTGGTGACTGCTGGAGTACAAGCAGGGGTAGGGCAGGCTGGCCCCTCCTTTCTGAGCTGGTCAACCACTAGGAGTCTTCACCACATTAGTGTGTGCCACACAATTGGGGCCAGTTAGGGATAGCTTCAGAGAAATCTCTGTCTTGGGTATTGGATCATGCACAGGAGTGTGACTCAATCCAAGCAATTCTCACCAGTCTGTTATGTGCTAGGAGTGGCTGAATGAAACTGGCTGTGTTCTGATTCTGGGCTTATCCTACCCAGCTCCAAAATGTCTCCCAGCCAACCACTCATTCCCACATAAGGACTGAGTTCCTCACACTCACCATGAGCCAGTTTAGTTCTCCAGTCTGCCACTCACCTCTGTGACCGTGTCCTCCCACTAAGGCCCTTGGGTTTGCTAACCCCCACCTTCACCATGACCGTGCATCTTCAGATTCCAGTGGCATTTTGCACACAGTTGGACCGGCTCCAGAGAGAGTGCATCTGGCTACAGCCTTCTGTCCACGTTTTTCTTTTCTTTCTTTATTTTTTTTTCCACTTTAGTTTCTTCCTGGGTTGAGAGGATCTATCTCCTTCTGTCTGGTTTTCTCCAGGATGCTATATTCCAGCATTTGAGCTGTTTCTCTCAGAGAAGCTTTTTACTTTGCTTCTTATTGAACTGCCATCTTTCTAGCTCCTCACTAATATTCTTTGTGTTTGAAATATTTTTGATTTTTTTAGGATGGAAAATATCAAATTGGGACAGAATAAAGGGACAAGTAAATCAACTCAATAATTTTCAGCTGAATTTAGTTCAGGAAGTAGTAAGGAAGCCAATAACAAATGTAACTTTTTAAGTTAACACTTCTTTCACTTGGTTTTTTAGAATAAAATGTGGATCATGGAGAAGTTTGCAATCATTTGTGCCAGAGTATAACAAATATTTTAGTGGCAATAATTAACTTACTATCTCATGTCCATCATTTATTGAAAAACTGTAAACAAAGTGAGCAAGAAAGGGAAATCAATTCTTGGTCTTCATTTTCTATCTATTTTAACAGTTGATTGTCATTGTCAGAGAAGTAGCTAATTGGAATGTGTAAATTGTGTGACTATTTTTTGTTATCTTTTCTTCACCCCACCAAAATTTAGACTGACATAATTATCTTTACTTTCAGAGTAAGACTACTCCCTTCAACTTTTTCCTTCAACTACAGCTGTCAATTTTAAATCAGTTGGCCATATACTTTGCAAGACACAAAAATGATTCAGTTGGAGAATTATATAGAGACAATATAGTTTAAATTCAAAAGTAAGTGTTTTAAAGGATGAGGAAAGTACATGGAGAGATTATTTTTATCTGAGATAATTTCAATCTCTGGAAACTGTTACATTCAGATGTTAAAATACACACTATATAGTTTCTTACATTACCTAGAAAAAAGAAACAGAATTTCCATTAAAGGAAAATATTTAAATTGCACTATTCTAATTCTCATTTTAATTACATTTTGTGACCAAACAGAAACTAAAGAGGACTATGGAATATATTTATTCTACAAAAATCCCAGCAATTTTATAATATTTTAAAGTTATTATGGACTTACTGCTTATACATTTTTGACAGAGATATTGGATAACTAACGAATATATCTTGGCTTGTAAGCATCAGACTGGAACACGGAGTTCACTCAGGCTTTCTGTGGTATACCAGCTCTTTCTGCAGTTGTGTCTTAAGCTTCTGTCCTTTCCTGACCTAAAAGATCTGTTCTTGAGTATCGTTCATAGAGTCCAGGCTAATTTGGGTCACATGATGTCTCACCTCCACAAATTTATTATTTTAGGATGAAAATTAGGACCCTATAATTAATCAAAGTTTTGATATAACTGAAAATATTAACCATCATAACATACTATAAATCTGTTGTTCTTTATAAGCAATATCTTTAAGGTGATATTTAATGTAATAAATTTTATGAAGTAAATGTGAAATACTTGCATTAAGAAAAAAAATTTTCAGAGAGCTTAGAGAAGTTTTATAAAGTACCAGAAAGCAAACACTGGATAAAAATTATTAAGTGAGACTCAAAATAGTCTAAATAACTGGAGGTTCAATGTACTTGCCAGTAACCATTTTATTTCCTAAGCTCTTATGAAATGGATCATACAGTGAGAAAAAAGTACTGATAAATATAAGAGGTTAAGTAGAAGGGAAGCATAAAATCACATCTACCTGCTTTTAAAATTATCTCAAAGTCATTTACACTGTTACCTCCAATATTTTCCTAGCCTTTGGAAAGACATTGTATTCCTGTCTAGTTACGTCACTCATATCTATCCTCCAATATGAATCTCCACAGCTCTATTATAAAGAGTTGCCTCATATGACTATGAAGGTTGAGAGTATTAATGACCTGAAGTCAGTAAGACTATGGAGAGCCAATGTACGGTACCAATCTGAGCCTGAGAAACAAGAAAGTTGGTGGTATGACATCTAAGATTGAGACCTGGCAAATACAAGACCCAAAAAGATCTAATATCTCACTTCTAGCCTGAAGACAGAAAAATGACCAGTGTGAGCTCAAGTAGTCAGACAGCTCCTCCTACTTAGCCATTTCATTCCCTTCAGGCCAGTACAGTTGATTGAACAAGGTCCATCTGTACTAGGGAAAGTCTTCTTCTTTACTCAGTGCACCAATTAAAATGTTAATCTGATTCAGAAACACTATTACAGACACATTTGATAAAATGCCTGGGAATTCCAAGCTGTCATATAGGTTAATCATCAAGGTAACACTGCTCATTCTGAGAAAAGGGAAGAAAATTGGAAATACTGGGTTAAGTAACTGTAGCAGCTATGACTTCATGAACTCAATTTAAAAAATATTGTTCACTAATCCTATTAGTTCTTGGAACAAAACAGATAACATCTGTAGAATTAAGTCAATTTTGCATGACTGTATCTGGTAATTTGAGTAAGCCTTTTGAAGATAACTATGCAAAACGACAATAATGGCTATGCTCCTACCATCTTGTTTTGAAAGCCTACATCATTATTTTGGGACCTTAGTTATAATTATCTGTTGTTTTGTTTTTCCCTCTAATACAGAAAGGATAGATGTACATGTATAGCTTTATGGCCTAGAACTTTACCTAAAGATGTTAAAAGAATTAAGTTTACTATGTGTGATAGTATGAGCAACTACACTGAAGAAAACAAGACACCATGGTAGCCATTGATGATTTCCTATCATTTTGATTCAAAAGCCAATAATGCTTTTATTCTTGGTTTTAATTGGTTTTAGTCTGTTTTCAAGTATTTGATTTCAACATGTATGAAGATATGGACAGCTATTTTGATGAAAACAAGAGACACTGTGGTAGCCACTACTGATTTCCTAATGTCTAGTCTTGAAAGCGCTTAAGGCTCTCATTCTTGTGTTTTTATTGCTTTTATACTATTTTGATGTGTATTAACTTATTGTGTGTGAAGGTATGGATAACTATTTTGAAGAAAACAAGAGACATTATGGTAGCCACTGTTGATTTCCTGCTGTCTTTCTCTGAAATCCTGTGTAATTTGCATTGTTTACTCTGTTCTGCTTTGTTCTGTTTTGTTTTGCTTTGCTTTGTTTTGTTCTCTTTAAAATAAAAATAAAAAATATTAATGAAGATAAACTTGTTATTTATAAATGCATTTAAATTCTGTTTTATAAAAGATAAAGAGCATCAGAAAAATTAAAATTACAAAGAAGATTTCATTAAAGCATATTACAACATGAGTTAATATTACTGCAGTAAAGGAAAGAGATGAAACAGAGGTCAGGAGAATATCTAAGCACTGCAGTGAGCTGGTGGCAGAGTCCCAAGAACACCATGGGGAATGCTGGGAAATGTACCTGGAGGACTGACATTCCTGTCTCTCTGCAGAGACTGAGAGACAGGAGCCCTTGTTCATCACTCTACTTAAAATGGGAAGATGCTGGTCCTTGAGAAAGTTGCAAGGATGTTTCTCAGTACAACAACAAAAGAACTTACAACTATAAATTTTCTAAAATTAATGCCAGAAGTCAGGGGCCAGCACTTAAGACAAAACCAAGTGAAGGAAATGTTATGGTCATTGTGGTCAATTCCTAAACTTTATTCAAAAACTTCCAACTACAGGGTGTGCACTAGATTGTTGCTAAGCACATATATAGCACCACTGCTTGTGAAAAAAATTATTATGTATTTCACTCATATTTTCAGTGTCAAATATTGGAAAATTTATTATACAACAATCAATAGCAGAGGATATTCTGAATTTTCCTTGAATACATATGTGATATTACTAATTAGCTGATGTCAATGATACTGGATTGCTAGATAATAACATCTAGTTTACGAGCATCCAGGGGACTTTTTACAGATGCAAGCAGATGGAGGTGCTTTTAGTGCACATTGAATGAAATTGACAGATAAAATGTTTACTTTTCCCTCTTGTTCTCACTTCATTTTTACTTCGTACTGGCTTTCCTAAATAGTTTTGCCAAAAAAAAATTCTACATACCTTTGTTGATATTTCCCTGTATATGCTTCAAATTAGGAATAGCACCCAAATTAAATGCTATTACTTTACAAAGAAGAGAGTGTAGTATATGCTTTAATTGTTTGGATTTTTAAACTGCTGTGGATGTGATATTTCAGAGAAACACATACAGGAAAGAAATATGTTATACCAAATAATAGTACAATTATATACAAAGACATTTTACATCGTTTTCTAAAAATGTTAAATGCTTCATCCTACATGACATATGGAGACCACTGACCTGCTTGCTGTTCTCAGATGTTTCTTACCATCTCTCTCAAGGACTGATCATTGTTTCAACACAATGTATTTTACTTTGACCTGTAGTGTTCACAAAGTGGTGGGAGGATGTCAGGATACTTCAGAAGAAAGAGACTGTAGTAGGAGTTGACCTTAAAACTCATAACAGACTGAAGGAACTATGTGACACATAGCTTTTCCAACAGTCAAGGATATGCCTCAAAGAGAAAGCTACTTACATTAAATAACCCCATACGATGGTAGAAGAAACCTTCTACCCAGCTACTTTATAAACCTCAATATAGAAGCACAACAACAACAAAAAAATAAAGGCAGCAATAGGCCTCCAAACCGGCATAACTCCCAAAAAGCTGATCCTACCGATAGTGAAATGGATGAAATTTAGACAAAGAATTTAAAGAACTGACAGTTAAAATGGTTGATGAGCTCAAAAGAGATAAAAATCAGGTGAATGAGTCAATTGCAGTACTAGAGTGATCACTGAGTTCAAAGAAGATAAAAATAAGCAACTGAGTCAATTAAGAGAGACATTATAGAATATTAAAGACCACTTAAGTAAAGAGACAGAGGTTGTATTAAAATAAAAGGAATCAGATAACCTGAAAATGAAAACCTGACTAAATCAAATGAAACTTCAATTGAAAATCTAGATAGTAGACTCGATCAATCAGAAGAAAAAAGTACCAGGAGTTGAAGACTGTACTGAAACGCTAGAGCATTTAGATAGAACCAAAGAAAAAGAAAAACACTGAATAATAGATTAGGCAAGAGTTCTTGGATAAATCTAAAATGTCTTTGGGTTAGTTGGTATAGAAGAAGGCAATTAAAAAACAGTATAATGATCCTTTTATAAGATCATGTTTTAAGATCTATTCACTGATATTATAGCAGAAAAATTTCCCAATCTAGGGAATGAGATAGATATCCAGGTAAAAGAGAGCTTTAGAATCCCAAATAGACATGATCAAAAAAGAACCTCCCATAACACATCATAGTAAAAATGCTAGAAATTTAGAACAAAAGTATTAAAAAGCTGTTAGAGAAAAGGGTGTGATGGAGATATAGCTCAGTGGCACAGTGCCTGCCTGGCAAGCATAAGGTTGTGAGTTTGATTCCTGGTATCAAAATAAATAAACAAATAAGGAGAAAAAAGGCAAACCATCTCAGTAAGAACAGATTTCCCAACACAAACCTTAAAGGCCAGGTGGCTTAGAATGAAGTTTTCCAATTTCTGAAATAAGATATTTGCCAATCAAGATTACTATATACTGCCAAGCAGCTACCCTTAAAGATCAAAGGAGAAAAATACTTTCCACAATGATGAATTCGTGACCATCAATCTAAAATTGCAGAACATACTTAAAGAAATATTAAACACAGACTGAGACAATGCTAAGACAAAAGGAAAGAATAATGTTCACTGGGAGGGAAGACAAGTAAACACCAAAAAAGAATCAAATGCCAGAAAAACAACAAAATGACAGGAATTGATATATATTTTTCAATATTAGCATTCAATAGAAATGGTTTCCAATTAAAAGGCACAGTTTGGTAGACTGGATCATAAAATAAGACTTCAGATATTATCTGAAAGAAAACACCTCATACATACATAGACTGAAAGCAAAATGATGGAAAATGATATTCCAAGCAGCTAGAACATAAAAGTATGAAGAAGTAATTATGTCTGGCAAGATTGACTTCAAATCAAAACTGATCATAAAATACAAAGAAGGCAACTACTTAATAGTAAAGAAAGGAATTCACTAAGAAGAAATAATAATTGTAAACATACAGATGCTAAATCTCGGTGTAACTAATTTCACCAAAAAAACAAACAACACTGTTTGACAAAACAATAACAGATAGACTCTAATATAACCATAGTGAAGAACTTTAGTACTCTACTATCACAAGTGAGTCCCCCACATTAAAAAAAATAAACATCAGAATTAAATTATACTATAGACCAAATGGTCTTAGTTAATAGCTATACAGTATTTTACCCAACATCAGCCAAATACATTTCCTTTATATCATCCTGTGGAATTTTCTCCAAAATAAATCATATTTTAGGTCATAAAGCAAGTTTCAATAAACAGAAAATTTGAAATTATTGCATACATCCTATGAGATCACAATGAAATGAAACTAGAAATAACTAGTAAAAAAAACCACAGAAATTTGATTGTTTAAATGATTACATTTGATCAGATGAAGATTAAATGATATAGTCTTAAATGATCAATGATACACTAGGGCAATCAGAGAAGAAATTTTTAAAATTCCCAGAATCAAGTGGCACTGAAATAATTGCATACAAGAATCTGGGGGCACAATAAAAGCAGTTCTAGGAGAAATGAGTCCTTATATTAGAAAAACAGGGTGAGTCCAAATAAAAGAATTTAGTGATGCATTCCTAGATTTAAAAAAACAAAAGCAATACTCTAACCTCAAACCAGCAGAAGAAAGCACATAATAAAAATCAAAGCAGAAATTAAAGAAATTGAAACTAAAAAAAGAATCAATGAGTCACAGAATTAGTTCTTTGAAAAGATGAACTGGACAAATAAGCCTTTAGTCAAATTTAATGAAGAAAGAGAGAGAAAACCCAAATTAATACAAATACAATGTAAAAATCTGATAAATTATAAAAGACATCACCAAAATCCAGAGAATCACAAAAAAATCATTTCAAAATGTGAGTTCAACAAAATAGAAATTCTGGAAAAAATGGATAACTTCCTAGACACATATGACCTACATAAATTGAGCCAAGAATATATATATAAAATCTAAGCAGATGAATAACAAGAAATGAAATTGAAGCAGTAAGTCAAATTCTACCAACCAGGAAAATCTAGGAGCAGATGGATTTACAACTGAAGTCTACGAGGCCTTCAGGGAAGAACTAATTAATTCTCTCATTTTATCCATATACTATAAAGAGATGTTATACTTCCAGATTTATTATATCAAGCCAGTAGTATCCTGATACTGAAACCAGACAGAGATGCAACAAAAAAGAAAATCTACAGATCAATATCCTTGAGAAACACAGATGCAGAAATCTTCTATGAAATCCTTACTGAGAGAAGTCAACAGCTTGCAGGATCATACATCATGACCAAGTTGACTTTATCCCAGGGATGTGAAGATTATTACACACAAATAAATCAATAAATGTAACAGATCACATAAATAGAATCAGAGATAAAATTCACACGATCCTCTCAATATATGCTGAAAAGGCCTTTCACAAAATACAGCTGCAGGCAGCGTGAAAAGAAATAAAAACAACTGTTCTAGCCACCACCTAGGAGAGCAAATAAAATAGCCAGAGTCAGATTGTGAGAGAAAAAGGTTGATTAGGAGAGTAATAGGAAAGGATTGGGTTAATTTAGATTTACTAGCTGGAAAAGATAAAACCTAGTGGTGGGCAGTCATCACACTGGTGAGGGATGGCAGAAAGGATAGGGAAATTACTAGGGAGAACTCTTAAGTGTCCAGCGGCAGTTAGAGCTGTGTGACAGCGTTTCACACAGCTCTGTCCCTCCCTGAGTGTCCCATGACGGGCAGCTCGACTGTAGTACCACACACTACTCTATTCCAGACTCCGTTATTCCACACTCACTACATAGCAGTAACATCTCTGGCTTTATTCCATCATACCACAACTTTCCAAGGAACAAATGATTCAGCATACAGGTACGAAGCCAATTTCTACAGATAACACTCGTTTTAAGTCTCTCTCAGATAATTCCTATGTAAGCATTTTAAACACTTATAATATCCCCTTGGTTTGATTAAGTCACCTGAGAACATAAAAGAGAGTTTTAGGGACATGGTGCCAAATGTCTTAGGTTTTTTCAGGGACAGACAATGCTTATGTTTCAGTAATGCTTTATTTAGAAAAATAAGCAACAGACCAGTTGTGGGCTACATGTCATAGTTCCTAGTTTCTATTATATTATACATTAAAATTTATTACTATGAGATCTGAAACATGATATAATGCCTTTCTAGGAGTTATTGCTCAATCTTCATTCTATCCATCTATTTAATTATAATAATAATTGAGTAATTGAAAGCTTACTTTTATAAACAAATATTTAGCGTCTCCCACATATCAATCACTGTAACAGTTTATTCATATAGTACAGTATATCTTTGGAAGGTTTATTGGGTATGATCCATAGGGCAGATCTCCCACTAGAGAGGAGAATTGAATAGGATGGGAAATGAAGGAACAAAAGATAGACACTGGCAGACCTATATTATTAAGACTAATTAAGATCAATCTCCACTGTAACACATTAAATAATAAGATGTTCCTTTTCTGCAGCAGAAACTTCCTTCAAAAGAAATACTGTATAAAACTCACACAACTAACAAGTACAAAACCTATTCTTTGAACCCAAACCTATCAGAAAGCAGAATCAATATTCTTTTCTTTCTACTACTACACCATGCTGCCTAGATGAACAAGATCTTAGCAATGATAAGCTTAAGAACCTCACATGATTTTATGAGGTTCAAAATAGTGAAATGTACTTAGCATTATCTGTAAAATTTAAAATACAAAAAAATGAGACACAAGTAGCTCAGTAGTTCATAATTTTGCTGTTTATATGTCTAATTCCTGGAATGCCCTCAAATTTCTTGAATGGCTAAAAATTGCATTTAAAAAAATAATTGTTTCCCCACTAACACCAACTTGACAAAATTCATATATAGCAAAAAATGCACTCAGTTTAAAAAATATATAAATGGTGAGTTAAATTTCAAGATGCATTGTGAAGCATAGATAAGGAAAAAAGTGAGAGGAGAGATGGAGTAAAGAGTACAAAGAGAGGAGAGAAGAGCCAGACATTTCCCCAAGGGGATCCTCCAACCCTGGTTTACAGCCTGAGATCCACTGACCTCAAGAACATCAAAACTAGGACATAAAGCATGAAGCTAAAAGGGCACAGTCTGTTATTCAAAATCAGCAGTAGTAAAAATAGACTGAGTAAAAACAGATTGAAAAAATAAAAAAGCAAGAAAATAGTTAAAAAGCAAGAATAATTATAACCCAAACAAAATAAACAAGTTAAAACAATAGCGTGTATTATTTTCATTCCTCATGCAATATTAGAAAACTACCTGCAATTAGGAGTTTAATGATACAACAAAATAACTTAAAAGTTAACCAAGATGAAGGATTAGGGAAGGAGGAAAGAGGAAGGAAGCAAAAGAAAACTGAGTTAACATGAATATAACATGAATTATACACACATGGCAGCTCCCCTCACTGAACATAGTCATTATACACTGCAACTAATATGTGCGCTAATAAAAATTAAAATTATAATTAAGAGAGATTAATTTATATATATATATATATATATATATATATGATTAAAACACAATGCTTTGAGAAATATATATTATATATATGGCATATAAATATATATATATATATATATATATTCAAAACATTTCAGAATTTTAAGGAATCCATGGATTAAGTGAAAAGTTATAGTATGAATTAGTAAATATATCAACCAGGTATCACAAAACTCTTCCCTAATAAAACCTGAGATACAGCTAGCATGAAATTTAGAAGTGAACCTATATAAAGTTCAAAAACAGATAAGAGCAATTAAGAAACTAGAAGATCAGTTGCATACTAAAGCAATGATTGAGTCCTACTATGCTCAGAATGTTCTATTTCTTGATACTGTATTAGCTACATTGTTATATTTTCTACATACTCAGTTGTACACAGTTTCTATGCATTTCTGTATGTGAAAAAGCAAAAATCTTAATGAAGAAGTCTCAAGAACAGCCAGTTGAGCTTTGAAGAAAAAAATCAGGCAGAGGATTTGGTTTATAAAGGATTAAAACTGTAAATATATAAATAACAGTATAGTAATGGCACAGAGACAGACAAAGATACAAAACAAATTTCATACATGTAGAAACCTGAAATGTAATAGAGATGACTTATATTATAAAAACGTAAATTCTGGATGGATTAAGGATTAATGACCTTTCTTAAAAATAAATCGATAGTCTAAATAACCTTAGGATATAAAGAGATCCCCAAATGTAACATAAAATCACTAATCATTATGCAAGACAAATTGACAAAGTCAGTGAAATTAAATTTAAGAACCTCTGTTTATCAAAAGATACCATTTTACTAATTAAATCATAAGCCATAAGCTAGGAAAAGGTGTTACAAAGCATACAACTAATAAAAGATTAATTTCCAAGTATATATAACTCCTATGATTTAATAAATATTACCCCAAAGAAAGACTACAAATTCATTCAATAGAAAAAGGAAAACTAAAGTATATTAAATGTAAAAACACTCAGTCCTGTTAAAATTTGAAAACATAAAAATTAAAAGAACAATGAGCTTAAATCTGTCATTCTTTGAATTGGCAATTGTGTGTGTGTGTGTGTGTGTGTGTGTGTGTGTCTGTGTGTGTATGTGTCTAAATAGGTAGCAAACCGCAGGGTGGCCTACACTTGTAATGCCAGCATGGGAAGCTGAGGCAGGAGGATCACTATGACTTCAAGTTCAGCCTGGGCTCTACAGTGTTTGCAAGGCCATCCTGAACTACATAGTCAAGACTCTGTCTCAAAAAACAGAAGAAATAGATACATACATTGATGAAGACACAGATAGACTGGAATACTCATACAGTACCTTTTGCAGTGTAAATTTGCCCAATCATTTGGGGAAATAGCTTTATATTACTTACTGAAGTATAAATATGACAATTTTCCTTGATTCAAAAATTATTGTTCTTGACTGAGTGATACATATTGCCACATGCATAAATGAACTGTACAGAAGACCAGAATTTGGATGATTATTACAGTAAGAGTTGCAAAATGAAACTATAAAATGATTAATTTACATCACCCTAAACCCGGGTCTCTGAGATTTTCTTTACCTACATTATTTCTTCCTTTGAACTCATCTATAAACACTAGTGACTCATACAACCCTTTCCTTCTTCAAACTTAAGATATGTATTCAAACATGATATGCCAACAGAATTCCTGACTATACTCTTTAATTACAACTCACTTTCCCTTCACAAGTCCCTAATTAATTTTGTACATGACACAACCACTCTTCCTTTGCATTACCCCTAAAATTTGTTGATCTTATAATTTCTGTATTTCTTTCATATGCCATCATATCAGCAAATTTTGTCTACATCAAAACAAAGGGATAATTCCTCATATGACTTTTTCATTGCTGGAACAAAATATCCAATTCCTGCAAATTAAAGGAGAGGTTTATTTTGGCTCACAATTTCAGTAGGTTCACTCAGTGGTCAGCTGGGTTCAGGGCAAAAACAACCTAATAAAATACATAGTGGAAGAAAATTTCTCACAGCATGCAGCAGAAATCAGAGAAAGGAGGGGAGGAGCTGTGGTCATGCCGAGAATGACCCACCGCTCCCCAAGTCCTACCTTAGGACTACAGTGTCTTCATGATCCAACCACCTGCAAACACATGAGACTTTTGGGGCACCTTTTGAATCCAAACCATAACATGTCTCTTCCTCCTCTGCTCTCTCCTTAGCTCAAACCACCATTCTCTCTGATTTGACTACTTCATGCCCAGACCAGTGCCCTGAATTCCCTCCTTAGCTCCTATAGTAATCATACATACCAAAGTCAAAGTAGTCCTTTAAATGGAAATGTAACTAATCTAGTGTTCCGCTTAAACCCCATAATGGTTTCTCATTTCACCTACAGTAAAAAACCTGAGGTTTACAAAAGTGCACAAGTGCATCCAGCACCTGTGTTTCCTTCTGCTGTTGGCATATTGCTTGTTTTGCTTCCCAGCTCTTTCTCAGATACATCATTGAGACTTTGCCTGGAAGCCTGGAAAACGTTGCCGTGCTTGTTGCTTAACACACTTCCACAACGTACCCACACAGCTCCTCTTCGGGCTCCTATGGCCTCTGCCTACATTGCACTTATTCTGAAAAGACTTTTCTACCTTTAGTTCATATTTGCCATTCTTCACTTGTTGCCTCACATATTCACTTTCATTTATTACTCATTCATTTAAAATTTGAAATAAAATTTGAATAGCTGGCTAATTCAATCTCAGTTTTAGAAATCAAGAATGCAACATAGACAGTTGGACTTAAATTTCCAAAGACGTAAGTTAGGTATCAGTTCTGGTAGTCAATAATCACCACAGAAAAACTCTTTTGAAATGTCTTCCATTAGATATAAAAGAAAAGGAGAAAAAGACACACAGAAATATAAAAGCACTTAACTATGTAAAAGAGCTAAGTCATCAGGCTGTGTCTGCTGCAGCTTGAGTGTCGTTACCCTGCAATACCTGACCAGCCAGTGATTTCGGGAAGTCTGATCTCTTCCCCTGTTTCCTACAATGTGTTTGATTAGGTGATTATCTGTACTGCTCTAATTCTAAACCTGACAAGTCAGATCTCATGTCAGGTTTCACAATTGCCAAATTTCTCTCTCCAGATATGTTTTGCAACTATTAAATTAAGCAGCCTTCCAGTTGCAAAAGTGATTCACAAGCATAAGTACTCAAGAGGGAAGGAAATAAGAAGAGACCGCATGATTTTCATACCTAGAGAGAAGTTATAGGGAATCAATATGGCTGAGCTGTTTCTCCAGATGCACTCACCAAATTTGAATAAAAAAGACAAAGCAACTTAATATTTTACCTTAAACAAGGACCTTACATCTACAAGAAAAAAATAACTGAATGATAGAATTATAATTAATACATGTTTATTTGATTTTGTTGAAAATAGAAACACATAATAGATTCTGGAATAAAATCCTAAATTAATCAATAAATGTGATATTGAAAAATGTGAAAAGCACTTCATAATTATGTGAAAATTCAAAGCAAATACTACCTGCCATTGAAAAGATATATAAAGTGATTTATGACAAATCTTAAAATCAGTTTTTTATTTATACAACTATTTATCTAATTTTTACTAACATGAAATCTTTACCGTAGCATGGCTACTTATAATAGCCATATATAGATATAATGATTCATCACCTTTAAAATCATTTCTTAAATTTGAAGTTTTCTTATTCAAACTGTACCTTCATTTTCAGTATTTCTTAATACATGAATAAAATGATTTCTTCTGAAATCTAGTACTACAGAAAATTAAAGAAAAACTGGGGGTTTTTGTTTTATGGAACATTTAAACATGGTTAATCATTTTAACTTTTTTTTCTTAAGTGATATATCATCATACAAAAAATGTGAGTCATATAACTATTTAGTTAATTTTAAAAATGGAGATGAATAACTTACAAAGGCATACATTCACACATCTTCAAAGAATCCTCTAGTTTTACAATCAAGTGACAAAATGGTACATCTCTACTTTGCTCTGTTTTAGAATCCTTCAGAATGACTGTTCTTCTTTCCAGACCTGTGAAAGACCGTGCTCTCAGAGTAATGGCAGTAAGTAAGTGTTAAAAGATGATAAAACTATAAAGCTTTATGATATTTGAAAAAGATCCAGCAGTTTCTCTACTTCCTAGACTCAATTTTTGAGTCCAGTCAGAGATAAATACAGAGATGTCATAATGATAGAGTACAGAAGGAAGCAGAAACCACAGCTGTAAATTGCCTAACTAGATTTTGATTATTCTTTCTTTTGAAAAGAGAGAGCACTTTATCTCATTACACTTCAGGATAAGTGAAATGATTTAAAAGTTTTTAGTTTTCATTAAGTGATAGATATTAGAAAAGAGAGTATGCATTTAACACTGTCATCATATTCTCCCTGTTGTATATCTAAGATGCAATCAAAGAAAATTTGAAACTAATAACATACTTAAAGTCTTAAAATAACTTATAATGACAGATAATACTTTCCATTTTTGAATGAGTATAAATGATGAATACATGACTACCCAGCATGCTTTATAATCTCACGCTATTCCCCTAATCTATCGTAACTCCAATAGCCTTAAGTAAAAGTAAGTCATGATGCTTTTTATGGTGGCATAAAAAGCTTCACACCCAAATGAAACATCCCTTCCGCAGACTTATATCAGACTCAGATGCTATAAGTCTTATGTGATGAAAGCAGCTAGTGTTTACAACAGTTAAGAACCAAGATCAATAGACACATATTAAGTTGGGACAAACAGCTAGGGTAAATTACAATTCTTGCCATATGTTGTAGAATTTGCTTCATGCTTATGAGTAAGCAGTTAATTGAATCAATAAAAAAGATAAAGAATTACAGTTAAATTTGACAGATAATTACTTCACTTTAATGCTCTATAGCATTGAAACACCAAACTCCTTATCTATTATTTGTAAAATTTAATAAGCAAAACAAAAACTACATTTGTAAAAGTAGATTGTCGGTAAGAGGTTTTAAATTCTCATGGCAGCTTCAGAAATTAACATGAAAAACTCTTGACCAGGTGACTGAGTTGCATCCTACATATGAAAAAGTTTAAAAGTAGGAAGAAAGGCTTCAGGGTACAATTTCAGAATCTCCCACTGTGACAGCCTATTGTTGTGCCAATTTGAGTAACACCTGGGTGAGTATGGATGATTGACTTGCAAGCTGCAAACTGAAGAGGAAATACTGAACCTGTATGTGGATGGCACCAACCAATAGACTTACAGCCTGGATGGCATAAAAAGGGAAAGGAAAAGGAAGTCTAAGGGGCAGGGAGATAGTTTGGTGGCACAGTATATGCCTGGCAATGTGAGGTAGGTCCTAAGTTTGATTCCTGAATACATATATAAAAAAAACCAGCAAGTGTGTTCTTTTTGCTTCTTTGGAGCAGTTTTTCTCTTGTCATCATCTCTGGATGTTAATCTCCAGTTCCATTATCTTTCCAACACAGACCCCTCAGCCTTCCAACAGACTTGGCTTTCCAAGAGTGACTTACCAGTCTCTACAGTAAACTCCAGGCCTTACTGAATCCTCAGACTCTCCAATGAATACACAGTCCTTTTGCATTTGTCTATTCCTAACTCTGCAGATTGTCATTTTAAGCCTATTTTGAAAGGCTTTTATATAGCATACGTATAATTAGTCTCTTACTCAACTGAATGTTAATTGATACACTTAGCAAGGCAAGTTACAAATTATTTAGCAGCAAATGATAGTGTTTGTAGCAAATGAATTCATTTATTCCACTAAAATTTGATCTGAGATGACATAAAGCCATTTGAATAATATGTCATAGTATTTTAACTACTTGGTCTTCTATAATGATTAACATTACTGTTTTGAAACCTCACAGTTAAAATAAAGCAAAGAATTAAAAAGGAAGGACACAAAAAATCTCAACAGCTCATCAGCTATTCTATCTCTAGGGACAGAGGTAATCTCTGATTACATCATTCTCTATGAGATTCATTAGCATAGTAATAATGTTTTACAAATGATTAACATATGTTAACCATATATTTTCTAACATTCCACTAAAGACTGCATAAGTATTATCTCATTTGCCACATTACTCTTTTGAGACAGATAGAATTATCATTCCCCTCTTCCAAATGAAGTAGAGCAATAAAGTAATTAGCTAAAATAAAAGCAAATTATAAATAATAACACAGGACATGGACCTATCCAATGCAAAGATGTGCCCTTAGTCACTGTAATGGCTGATATCTAGACATCCCTCCAAAATTTCATGCACTCACAGGCAGGGCTTTTGCAAGGTGGCCGGATCATGGGTATGATACTGGATTATGAATGTGATAACTAGATTAGTTCACCAAATTCTTTAGCATAGTTGTGGGTGATGGAGTTACTGAAAAGGGAAGCTCCACCCTGAGTGTGGGTGGCACCAACCAACAGACTTGTAGCCTGGATGAAATATAAAGGGAAAGAAGGAAAGGAGGGCACTGCATCCTGCCTGCTACACCATGCTGTGCCCCTCTGCCATGCTGCCCTCCCTTAGAGCCAGTCAACTATGGAGTAAAACCTCTAGAAAGCATGAGCTAGAATAAATCCCTCCTCCTTTAACTTTGAGTGCTAGATATTTTTTCCCAGCAATGAGAAAGTAACTAAGATACACAACCAGTAAGCAAGAGTGATCACATCACATTGTACTACTTTGAAAACTTAAGAACAGGTATTTCCAAAATCAGTTTTAATTAGAACATCTCACATAATGCTTATATTAAATCACAGGTATTTTTGGGGTTGTCAACCTGCTTCATAAAACTAATATCCTATATAAAGCAAGAAACATGTTTTTTTTTTTTCTTGCATTTTTCTGGTGCCCCTGGTGCTTAATGTAAAACATACTCTGTATCCAGCAAATGTTTTAAAATATTTCTCAGCAACTTAATTATGTATTGATTATAGTATAAGATATCCTAGACAATTACTAACATTAGCCTTCAGGATAATCTTTTCAAAATGTTCTCTACTTCAGAGTTTTTTTAAAAAATTAATTTATCCGGCCTGCCCCTTGGCCTCGGACTGCCTATGCTGCCATGCCATGCGTTCCTACTCACCCCACAGACACCCAGACTTACACCACCAGCCCACTCCTCAGTCCTGGACCGCCTACACTGCTGTACCATGTGCTTCCTGCGTGGCCCGCAAACACATGGACCGAGGACACTGGCTCACTCCTTGGGGAAACCCCCTACCTCCTGGATCTAATACCATCCTTTCTCCCAGAACCTTGGACTACAGCAGATTAACCATGCTAGCTTGATGCAAGATTCAGTAACTGCCTCAACCAAACAAAAGACCTCAGCAAGCTCCAGTCAGTGTGGTGAGTATGCCCCTAAAATAGAGGTGTGCAGTGGGTACATAGGAGCAGTAGTAAAGCTCCCTCCAACTAACTGTAAGACCTTGGTGAGTCTGGCAAGAGTATGGGTGACTCCCTTCTCCACACAGAGAACATTAGGCAGGGTGAGGAGTGTGCCAATAAGGCCTCCCCCAACTTGAAGAAAATCAGAAGGGCTTATGAGACACACAGGCACATAATAGAGACACAATAGGGCCTCAGCTGACAGAAACACTATACACAGGGAGATTTGGTGACCTGGAATACCTAAAGATAAAGTAACAGCAGGAGCTAAGAGTTTACCTACATCAATACTCCTAGGAAGAATATAAAACTCACTTAAGAGGCCCTGCAGGAGGAATTTGAATCAATGTCCCTCTTCTTCATTTTAGTACTCAGCAATCAGACAAACATCAATCACACAATAGGATCCTAAGATACACACTACTGATAATTGAAACTATTGGGATTGAAAAACCAAATAATTGCTCAAAGGGTGAAAATGACAAAATGAAAAAGCAAAATGCAATCTCAAACATCCAGCCCATTGGAGAAAGAACAGGTGACATTGAAATAGAGAGCTTTGAAAGTCAAACCCCAGAAATCTCCAAAAAGATAGCAAATAAAATAAACAAAAAAAATCCATGAGGCTATAGAGGAAAAAATTAGAAATACTTTCTCATGTAAAGACAGAAATAACAACCTTAGTAAAGGAGCTGATCAGCATAGACAGAAAAGAAATAGATTTTTTAAATGCAGGAACATGGGAAATTGATTGAAACTTTGAAAGAACAATAGAGAAAACAAGCTGAATCTATGAAAAAAATTCAAAGAGATATCCAAGAAACAAAAACTTCTATTGGAAGCTGGCAAAATTGTTTAAAAGAAGCTGAGGATAGAATTTCAGACATTGAGGACAGGATCACAGTCAACAATCATGAAAGAGTAGGGCTTTTAAAAACAACAAAGCAACATGAAATGACAATACAGCAGCTTCAGGATGATGCCAAGAGAAATAATATAAGATTAATAGGCATCAACAAAGATTCAGGGGTCAATGCAAGTGACATAGGCAAACTATTGACAGAAATAATAGCAGAAAATTTCCCAAACATGGGGAAAAAAACCCAAAATACAGATAAGTGAGGCATATAGAATGCCAAACAGTCACAACCAACATAAATCTACACCCAGACATATAATAATTAGAATCCTAGATGCACAACATAAAAACATAATACTAAAAGCTGTTAGAGAAAAAACACAACTCATCTATCAAGGAAAACCCATCAGAATCACAGAAGCCTTTTCAGGAAAAACCCTCAAGTTAAGATGAGCTTGGAGTGAAGTATTTCAATCTCCGAAAGGAAACAACTTTCAGCCCAAACTGATGTATCCAGAAAGACTGTCTTTCAAATTTAATGGTAGAAACAAGATACTTCCATGACAAAGAACAACTGAAGAACTTCATGTCCACCAAAGCAACCCTAGAAAGAGTACTGAAAGAAATACTAGATAGTGATAAAAAATGACCATAATCTCCAGAACACAGCAGAAAGACACCACCAGGCATGACAAGCAATTAAACAATGGAGAAAAGCAGAAAACTAATAACAGAAACATAGCATGGCAAAGTTGAGCAGATACATATCCATAAATGTAAATGGCCTCAATTCACCTATCAAAAGAAATAGGTTGACAGAATGGATCAAGGAAACATGATCCCACAATGTGCTGCGTACAAGAAACACAGCTGACTCAAAAGGAAACTCATAGATTAAAAGTCAAAGGATGGAAAACAATATTCCATGCAACAGGAACTCAGAAAAATTCAGGGGTAGCAGACAATGTGAACTTCAAACCTAAAATGATTAAAAGAGATAAAGAAGGTCACTACATACTCATTAGTGGAAAACTTCAAGAAGAACTAACAATTCTATATGCACCAAATAAAAGAGCACCCAACTATATAAGACAAATACTAATGGATGTTAAAAATCAAATACACAAGAACACAATTGTAATAGGAAACTTTAAAACCCCACTGTCACAAAGAGATAGATCAATCAGACAAAACATCAGCAAAGAAATAGTAGAACTGAATCATACCTGTGAGCAAATGGACTTAGTAGATGTTTACAGAGTGTTCCACACAATCACATTGGAATATACATTCTTCTCAGCCACACATGGGGCATTATCCAAAATAGACCATATATTATCCCATAAAACATTGTTAAGTAAATGCAAAGGGAATGAAACTATACCATGCATAACATCTGATCATAGTACACTGAAACTGGAAATTAGTGGCAAAAGAAATTACAAAGCTGGCATAAATACATGGAAATTAAATAACCTTCTGAACCACCAGTGGACTCTAGGTAAAATTAAAGAAGAAATAAAGCAATACCCTCAATTCAATGAAAATCCAGTGGTTACAACATACTGTAACCTGTAGGATGCAATGGAAGTGGTCCTAAGAGAGAAATATATAGCAATAAATAGTCACATGAAGAAAATGGAGCAAGCACAAATAAAAACGTGATGCTACATCTCAAGCTCCTAGAAAACGAAGATCAAGTCAAGCCCAAAGCTCATAGAAGAGAGGCAATTGTAAAGATCAGAGCAGAAATTAATGCAATTGAAACTAAAAAGCATACAAAGAATTAATGAATCAAAGGGCTGGCTTTTTGAGAGAATAAAAAATTGATAAACCTCTAGCCAACAGTTTCAAGAAAAAGAAAAAAACTCAAATTCACAAAATAAGGGCTGAAAAGAGAGAAATCATTACAAATCCCATGGAAATTCAAAAGATCATGAATACTTACTTTGAAAGTCTCTGCTCACACAGGGTGGAAAACACAGAGGAAATAGACAGACTTCTAGAAACATATGAAATACCAAAGCTCAATCAAGAAGATATAACAATCTTGAACAACCTAATATCAGCTATTGAAATTGAAAATGTGATTAAAAACTTACCAACAAAGAAAAGCC
This sequence comes from Hydrochoerus hydrochaeris, assembly GCA_004027455.1. Classification (NCBI taxonomy): domain Eukaryota; kingdom Metazoa; phylum Chordata; class Mammalia; order Rodentia; family Hydrochaeridae; genus Hydrochoerus; species Hydrochoerus hydrochaeris. Next base: position 152,640 of record PVLA01004925.1, read on the forward strand.
CAGGGCCTGATGCATTCACAACTGAATTCTACAAGAAATTTAGAGAAGATTTGATGCCAATACTTCTTAAACTCTTCAATGAAATTGAAAAGAAAGCAATCCTCCCCAAATCATTCCTGGAGGCAAGTATTACTCTGATACCAAAACCAGGGGAAGGCCCAACCAAAAAGGAGAACTATAGACCAATATCACTATGAACATTGATGCAAAAGATTCTCAATAAAATATTGGCAAATAGAATGCAGCAAATCATCAAGAAGGTTATACACCATGACCAAGTGGGATTTATCCCAGGAATGCAGGGATGGTTTAACATGTGTAAATCAATAAATGTAATACACCACAGCAACAGAGCCAAAAACAAAAATTGCATGATCATCTCAGTAGGCACAGAAACAGCGTTTGATAAAGTCCAATAACTGTTCAAGACAAAAGCCCTACAGAAACTCAGAATAGATGGCATCTACTTCAGTCTCATAAAGGCCATCTATGAAAAACCAACAGCCAACATTTTACTAAGTGGACAAAAGCTGAAAGCTTTCACTGTAAAATCAGGAACAAGACAAGCATGTCCACTATCACCATTCTTATTCAATATAGTTCTGGAAATATTAGCCAGAGCAATCAGACATGACAGAGAAATAAAAGGAATAAAGATAGTTAAAGAAGAAGTTAAATTACCATTATTTGGCTGATGACATGATACTTTATATAGAAGACCCAAAAAAACTCCATTAAAAGAATACTAGAAGTAATCAACAAATTCAGCAGTGTAGCTGGATTCAAAGTCAATACTCAAAGATCAATAGCATTGCTATACACAAACAGCTCACAGAGAGAGAAATTATGGAAATATTGCCTTTCACAATAGCCCCTAGGAATCAACCTAACCAAGAATGTAAAAGATCTATATGCTGAAAAATTATACTACTCTATAAAAGGAGATTGAAGAGGATATTAGAAAATGGAAGGATATTCCTTGTTCTTAGTTAGGAAGAGCCAACATTGTGAAAGTGGCCATACTCCCAAAATTCTTATACAGACTTAATCCAATCCCAATCAAAATATCACTAACATACCTTACAGATGTAAAGAAAACACTCCTAAAATTCATTTGGAAGCAGAAGAAACCTAGAATAGCAAAGGCAATTCTGGGCAACAAAGGCAAGGCAGGAGGAATCTCAATTCCTGACTTGAAACTATACTACAAAGCCACAGTGATAAAATCAGCATAGTACTGGCAAAGAAATAGACCTGAGGACCAATGGAACAGACGGGAAGATGCAAACACAACTACAAAGACACTCAGCCACCTGATATTTGACAAAATATCACTGGAAAAAAAGCCTCTTTAATATATGGTGTTGGGAAAATTAGCTTTCCACATGCCAAAGACTGAAACTAGAACCATTTCTGTCACCATACACTAAACTAAAATCAAAATGGATCAAAGGTCTAAATATTAAAACAGAAACACTAAATATATTGGAAGGCAAGGTAGGTAGGGAACTTGGAGACATAAAGGTAGGCAGAAAGCTCATGAACAAAATGCAAACTGCCCAGGAAATACTTCAAAGAATAAACAACTGGGATCTCACATTGTTGAAATGTTTTGCACTTCAAAATAAATCATTAACAAAGTGAAAAGAAAACCAATAGAATGGGAAAGAATTTTAGCTGACAATCCCTGAGACAGAGGGCTTAAATCCAGAATATAAAAGAATTGAAAAACATCAAGCACCCCCCACCAAATTCAAAGACCCTCTCCAGAAAGGGGCATCTGGGATGAGCACACATTTCTCAGATGAAGATATACAAATGGAAAATAAATAAATGAAGAAATGTTCACCATCACTGATCATTTGAGAAATGCAAATTAAAACAACATTGAGATTCCACCTTACTCTGGAAAGAATAGCTGCCATCAAGAAATCAACTGATAATAAATGTTGGCGAGGCTGTGGGAGAAAAGGAACACTGCTCTCCTGTTGGTGGGAGTGTAGACTGGTGCAACCACTATGGAAATCCATATGGAGAATTCTCAGAAGACTAGGACTGGAAGTTCCATTCAATCCAGCTGTTCCCCTCCTTGGTATTTTCCCAGAAAAAAACTGAAAAGATAATGTCACAGTGATATATGTGCACCCATGTTTATAGCAGCACAATTTGTAATAGCTAAATCTGGAAACAACCAAAATGCCCATCAACTGCAGATTGGATGAAAAAAAATGTGAGATTTTTATACAATGGAATATTACTCAGGTATAAAAAGGATGATCTTGAGGCCTTTACAAGTAAATGGAGGCAATTTGAGACTATTCTCATAACTAAAATAAATAAAACCCATATTTGTAAATATCACATTATCTCTCTAGTGTAAAAAAAAAAACAAATAGTATTAAGATCCACAATGTATAATAGAAATTGTGAAAGTGAAAGGAAGGGAAAGTGCTCCAAATGATATAACTGTATGCATGTTTAAGCATGTAAGGTAGATGACCATATTACTAAGTTTTCATTAGATCATTGAACAGAATGGTATGCACTGTGAATGTTTGAGTATCTGTCCACCTTTGATCCCTGGATTTTGTAACTTGAACAACTATTTCTAAGAGGACAATATGGTAACTCACCACCTAGTATTTTCTTAGCATTAATATTTTTCTTCTAAACTATGTATTACCTCTACCCTTTTTTCTGTTTGTCTTGTTTTTTTTCTTTCTTTTTTTCTTTAAATAAAAAATTTAATTTGTCTTCCCTGATCACATACATGAACCCAAGAAAAATAAAAGAGCACTAAGTGGTTGCTTATTAAATTAAATTTTGTGGATAATACATTGATTTTCTAAACCAAAAAAAAAAGTCCTATTATGTTCTTAGTAAAGAGATATGACTAGTAACAAATACCATTAATAAGGAGAACCATGCACTGCCTCCATTTTCTTATTGACATTTTAGAGTCATTCTTCCTCCCAAAATTATTGGAGAGGCTCCTGCCTTTTCTCCAGCATAGAGGGGGCAGGCAGGTTTCTTTGGCTGTGGGTTGGACACAGGCTGCCCTCTGTGTGTCAACATCATCCTACCGAGCAGGGCCTAGAGTATGTAGAGTTGCGACTCCCATAAGATCCTCTTTGGTGCTCTCTACCTCTTTCTAGTGCCTAAAGAGGGGACCCAAACCTTCGCACCTCTTAGCAAGTTCTTATCAAGAGTGAATTCAATGATCATGGGGGGGGCAAACAATGTTCTAGAAAATAGAATGAGCAGTCATGAAGTCTTCATTCTCATTTCACATGACTAGTTCTCAGCTGATTCAAAGTTCACAGGAGAGGTCAGGGATTTAGCTCAGTGACAAAGAGCCTGCCTTGCAAGTATGAAGTTGAGAGTTCAATCCCCCACACCAAAAAAAAGTTTAAAAAAAAAGCTCACAGGAAAGAATAAACTCAGCACACTCTGAAACCTCACAAGAAGGAAATATGTGCTCAAGTGCCTTCTCTTAAGTGAATATAGCATTGTATAGAAACAGATTTGAACAAACACTGCTCATATCAGAGTTTTACTTATTATCTGTATATGAGAAGAAGAAAGGAAAAATCTCATTTTCAAATTTAGGGGATGCTGTGGTACCTGCCTATACTCCCAGCACTGGGAAGACTAAAGCATAAGAATCACTGTGAGTTCAAGGCCAACGTGGGCTACATAGTGAGATCCTATCTCAGAAAAACAAAGAGCAAAAACAAAAATAAATCACATTTCTACAGTTTTCTCAGTGTTCTTCAACTTCAATGAACTATTTTCCATGGGTACACCTATCTTCAAAACAATTATTCTTTCTATAACCTTCATACTGTATGAGGCCAGGGAGTGTATTTTATGACAGTGTGTTCACCTAGTTTTTATGATGTGTTAGGTTTCAATTACCAGCACCACAAACAAACTTTATTGATACTGCATATTTAATAGAGGGAAGGGCAAACTGATACAAGATGGGCTAGAAGAGCCATGGAGGAGGACATTAAGAAAATTATTATGTTTTTAAAAGACCCTAAAGTAAGTACTTGTTTCATACACAATACCTTCTCCAAGTCTCTTGCTAAGACTTATGAGCACTACAGAAGTATAAAAATGCTATGAAGGTAATTTATCCTTTTTGTCATCTTAATACACAGGAGAGAAAACGTCAATGTAAAGAATAAAGTCGTTGAATCTGTATAGAGTTAGGAAGTAAAAGATCTATATATTCCACGCAAACTTTTCACAGGCAATTTTTTTTTATATTTCCTTACATAAGCAAAAGGGTTATAATTGAAAATATCACAAGTATGCTTTGGAGTGAGGTGTGCTCACAACAAGTGGTAATCTGACCAAAGGGATGAGGGGCTATTAGCGTCTGGCCTTCCTAGATACTTAATTGAACCAAAATAATGTGCAGAGAGAGGCTTATCATTATAGTAAAGGAAATGAAGGGGCGCAAATGAAACAGAGTCCAAGACAGCAGGAAATAAAAGGCATAGAGAACTACCGAGCCAGAAAGGGGAATTGAAACAGACCTGATGCAGCACTAATCATTAGTGAGTGAAGTAATGAACTAGAGAAGAGATGGGGTTTTAGTTATGGCCCAGCAAATAGAATTGAAAAATTTCCAGATGTTCCATATGGTCGGTAATTCAAATGTTTTGTGCCTTCAGGTCAGAATTTTCAAACAGAAAACAGATGGAGAAAAGACTCCGAATTTCAGTCACACGCCATGATGGTTAGCTTTCAGAATTTCAGGACTTATGTGTAAACTCCTCACATAAGAAAGAAGGGCTTAATATAAAGCCCATCAGACCCTAGGCAGAATTTCATTTGAGAAATAAACAATCTTGGGTTAATAATAGCTTTCTTTTTACATCCCAATTGGTACAAAAAAGAATTAAAGATTTCAAGAGCATCAGGTTTCAAAAGAATACTTCTTGGCAAATAAATTTTCTGATAAAGAAAATAATTTAAATTGAGTAATTTGATATTAAGAAATGAATTCTATACCCAATTAAACACCATATGTAATGCCTCAAAATATCACTTTTACCTTAAGTGAGACAAAAATTTTCTCTATCGTAATTAAATTGCCATCACTCATTTAAACCTTAAACCTTAACATTGAAAGCAATTATTAATTTTCAGATGCAAAATTTAAATCGTGAATTCACATTTTTGGTACACCAATGTGGTATAGACATAAGTAACTAAAATAATAAATGCACCTAAATAAATTGGCAAAAATCCTATAGTGTGTTGAGACTTCAACATACTAAGTATATGTAGAAATTTTGGGATATTTATATCTAAGAAGAGGCATAAAGAGAGCATGATAAAAAAAAAATGACAGTCCCTCCAGGACACAGAAAGATGTGTGATAAAACAGCATACGGCATTTTGGAGAACAAGTTTGAGCCCAAACTGTAATCTAATCTACATTGAACTTGTTACATTGGCCATATCACTTGACCTCTTTAAACCTCAAACTTTGAGTTCATAAAGTGGGAATATTAATCCCTGGTATCTGTATATATTAGTATTCACAAGTACATTTGAAATGAAGGTAACTGATTCTATGGAGCTCAAGATCTCTCTCTCTATCTCATCCTCTCTCTCTCTCTCTTTCTCTCCCTAAACCCTTTTCATTCCTTTTCAATTCCTGCCACTGGGAAGTCCAGACATTTACAGTAAGTAAATTCCTAGCTAAGCATTGATTCTTTAGAACCAGGACCCTAGGTTTGGAAAGGAAATTGAATTATGAAGGTTCATTTTCTCCAAAATGGCTTTGCCATATATTTTGCAGATGGTTCTTAGTCAAATTTCTCTTAATGTAAAAGCTAATGAAGAGGAGGGTTATGATTAATTGGCACCTTCAAGAATCTTAATTATCTGGTGATACTGTGGGATCATGATAACTGGACAAAAGTGTTCATCACTGCCTCAGCACAGACTTACAAAATACAGAAGAGCAAGATTTCCTCACCCATGTAATAGAATGGCTCTTTACGGTAGAATATAAGTGAAAATCTGGGCTCACTGAAAAGACCAAATATAATGATTTGCAATACTTTTCACTGTCAGTTTGTTTAAAACAGGTAAAATTAATGCATTCAAGGATTTTTTTGTAATTAGCTAAATTTTTGAGCTATCTATATAAATATATACTATAAGGATGCTTATCTTTTGTATAGACAGATTGGAAGACTGTAAAAGTCACCTAGGAAAGGATACTCAACCTGTGCTGCAAATAAAGGCTTTTCCACACATCCCTTTTCATAAGCTAACTGAATTATTAAAAAATTAGCATGGAAACCACCTAGACCACCTGTGCAAAGAACACTAAAACACATCTTGCCCTTTGAGCTCATCTACAGAATAGCCTCTGCTCCACTGAGGCACTAATTGCCCATATCTGAGGCAGTGTGTGCTGAGTCTCCTCTCCTGCCTATCATGTTCCGCTTCATGCTTGTTAGTAGCTGAGACCAACTGCTTCCTTGAAATTGTGCTGTAGGCGCTTCTCTTGCCTCAAATGAATCCCAGCCTTGCTTAGTCAATGCATTGAAAAACTCATTAGGAACAAAATGAAGCATTGGTGTTAGCTTTTATTGATATCTTTATTACCCTTGGTTCTCTGGGTGAAACCTTTTTGGGTCCAATGTAGTCTTCCCTACCAGTTATCAATATTCAGGTAGACCTTGACTATTAATACCTTTTAAAGGTCAAGGTCAGCAGAACATTCTAAACAACACAATTTATTTGCAGAGTTGCAAAGCAGAGATAGATTCTGTTTCTCACATATTTTTGCATTTTAAACCAAAATTCAGATCTATAGACTGCAACACAAGCAATTTAACTACAAATCCAAATGTTCTAAAATTTGCATTTGCAATACAAATTTGGGACACCAAGATTAGCTTTGACAAGTAAATCTGACTTAAGGTCAAATGCCTTAAAATCTCATTATTATTTTTGATAATTTTTTCCAATATCCAATTTGTTACTGCTTATCAAAAATGTCTATACCAGTAAAAAAATAAAACAGAATTCATTGGAATAGTGATGCTAGCAAGATAGTGCCACAGTAGTAATTTCCAGCATTCAGCCCTCTCAGAAACATCAATTTGAATGAGCGGCTTTGTATAAAAGTCCCCACATAAGAATAGCTAAGGAATCCAGGAAAGGGATGGAAGAAACTGAATGGAACACAGATATTAGAAAAGATACATTAAAAATAACTTTTAAAATAGTGTCACCTTTTTATACCACTCTTCCTATAAAGCTGTGTGACTAAAAATAATCTAACCTCAACTTGGGGGAAAAAAGTGAAGTGAGCATCTGACTTTATCAAGGATTCTATTACTAAGTCCGCTCATAAACTCTGCATTGAGCTTTCAGTCTAACTGTTGTAAATGTCAGGTGCCAGGTCCACTCTAGTATCAGACACCCTACAGATTCAAGCACAACCCTATGGCAATGGTACATAGGATTCTGAAGTTCCAGGCTCTAGTTCTAGCTCTGTGAACTCAAGTTCTGTCTGCTTGACTCAATACCAGGTCAATCAGTTCAACACTGGCTCCAGGCTGGCCCTTTCAGTTCTAGGTGCCAGTATATCCCAGGGTCAGGGCAGACTCATTGGCAGCAGATACTAAGCCCACAATTGTGGACCCAGTCTTCAGGCTGACACTGTTATAGAACCAAGATTCACATTCACACACATGGATTCAAGCTCCAGACCTGCCTGTGAACAGCCATGGCCAGGATTTCCCAATGAACCTAGACTCTACGCCCACCCAAGCAGAAGCATCCCTGCAGACTAAAAGCTCAGACTGGCCCCTGTGAACCTAAACAGCTACAACCATACCTTTCGCTGGCACTAGGCCAGCACCCAGGACTCCAGCAGTAAGACCACCTAAACCCACCTGTTGTTTCTCATAGTTTCTATTTTTAAGAGATCTTTCCTTTCAAGCTGTATGCTTGTCTTCAAGGTCTGAAAGTCTATCTTCAGTTTCTTTAAAAAAGTTTTTCCAACTTTCAATGGAGTTTTTAATTTCCTGTATATCTCTTTGAATCTATTTCATGCATTCTGAATCTGTCTTATATTGTTTATTCATGGTTTCCCGCATTTTTCTATGCTCTTCTATTTTTTATCTATGTCTTCTTTAGCAAGAATTTAGCAATTCTTTTATGCTGTTTTTCATTTTTTCTTTTACCTGAGATAGTATTTCTGTTCTAATTTCTTTTGTAGTCTCATGAAGTTGTCTCTTCATTTCAGTTGCCAGAAATTTTAGATGTGCAACTCACAATATCTTCCCTGTTTTCATCTCCTGGAACTACTCTGCTTGGGTTGGAGACCAGGGATTACCTTTTGCTTCC